>JXSR01S053927.1:3941-19216 GCA_000969725.1 Ophiothrix spiculata
GGGGTCTATATGAACCCATGATTTTAATCGCTTTAAGAACAATGTTCTCCACATTATTTATCTTTAAAACTATACACAGTGATACACCAACTCATTACAATTCATATAAAACAAAACAATTAAGAATTCGTCATTCCGTTTCAAAATTGTGGCCAGATATCTGATTTGTGTCAAAATTTCATTTTTCCCGAAAAATTTCCCTCCAAAAATTGGAAATCTGCTTTCCCAAAGGATTTTTCAATGAAAATTGGCTCATATTAGCAGATTATAATTATAAATACATTGCTGAAATAAACATTTCAAAAAGTTGTTTCGATACGGTTTTAGGGACAAAACAAAATTTGAACAGTGCCATCATTTTACCAGTTTATGCTAATTATCTCTAAAACGACGCGACCGATTTGAATTTTTTTTGCACTAAAACATGCGCAACCCCTACCCTGACAATTACATAAAACAGCTTATTTGGGCTATGTCGCGTTTTTTGCGCTTCGCGCGAAAAACAAAATCATGGGTCCATATGGACCCCACTTATGCACTTAATGTTTAAACCGATAACTTGCTATTGACTAGAAAATATAGAGGACCACAATGTACTAGGTTTTGCCACATATAAAGAGTTTTTCTTAACCATGTTTAAGAATATATGACTAAAAATATTTATTCCAGACTTGACTTATTATAGCTGTCCTTAGGAGGTGTTCACTTAAGTGTGATAACTAGACTATCTGGGTTTTGCAGGTTGCATTATTTACACTTTAAATAAGCATAACAATTCCGGACTTATTTTCATCACTCTACGTTAAGACTACACAATGTTGTATTTTTTTGTACTTAGATGGCGACATTTCTAGAAAATACTTTCAAGACCGCAATGATTCTTGACTCAACGCCTGAAACTCACCCAGTCCGCGAAAATGTTAACACACCAGACGAAATATTTTCCATCTTTGACGAAATCACTTACAATAAGGTTAGTAATGAAACAATTATTGTTAAATTTGTCGGATTTTGAAAATTTAATGTTGAAGTTACTAAGATGACCAATTTGGCTGACTTTTCCATTAGAGATAAAAACTAATATTTACCAGTGTAATGAAATACAACGTCCGTGTGACTGAGTGTCCGAGCTGCTATACAATTGTGTAGAACGTACTTGTACATGTGCGATCAATACATCATTGATTGCGACTTATTCCATGTAGTTCAATAGACCCGGACTCCTGATTATGGGAGACACTCGGTCTCATTACACCGGCATATTAATAATAATAATATTAAATATGGATGTAACTTTTTTATTACATTTTTGGCCATAAATCAATTGATATTTTCAAGTTGAAAGCTTTTTTCAGTTTTTATCTTTAATAAAGTTCAGTGTTATTCCAAACTTGGACATTTAATGGGTATTTTATATCTAGGCCTGTTGTTAAGTTTTGTTTAGAAATACCCACCTAGAAATGTTTTTATAAATTGATTTTTGTCATTGAATGGGAAATTCTCTAAACTTGTATTTGGACTTGAATATTTGACTTGAAGAATTGAATATATACATGTAATAATATTTTACCTGGATAATCTAATTATCCATGTATGACCAAATTTAGTCGGTGAAAAGTTCTCTCTCCGGTGAGGAATCTAGCAGCACCTCGTCCTACAAAAGATAAAATGAGAAATTCACAACTAATTGTTTTCAGGGTGCTACAGTTATTCGAATGTTAATTGCCATGGTTGGAGAGGAAGTATTCCATGAGGGACTCAGGAATTATCTAAGACACCACGCATATAACAACACAGTAACCGAGGACTTATGGGAATCACTAACGGAGGTATTATCATTCTCATCACACATCAATTTAGTAGATGTTGCACAACACAAACGCCCTCATAGTTCATTGCGTTCGCATTGCATTGTGGATATTTGCAACCGCAAGGGCGCATATGCAGCAGATACAATTTCACCCAGAACACGATGACCATGAGGGCGTGTAGTTGTGCAGCATCTACTATTTAAACCCATTTACAATGTTAAGTAAAAGCTTACAATGCATATTTGAGTCTAGGTGTATTAGGAATGTAAGTCCCCCGCTCTTATTGTCCTGGTTGTACAGTAAAGTATAGGCTAACAACTCTCACGCAACATTAGTTTCACGGTTTATTCCGTTATGATTTATCGAAGGCGGACTACCATTTCAGGAGGACTATGATTACTTTCACACCGGGTTAGATATAGGTACACGGTTGCTCTTAAAATTGGAATAAAAATATTTTTACCACCTTTTTATGTAAAGGTTAATTTATGATGAAAATATCTGGAAACTTATGTTGCGTTTGGTCAGATTTGATACGTAATCTTGTTGGGTGTGAAATGGAACTCCAAATGTGATCAAATTTCTCATGTACTGGTAAGGGGGCAACAACAAAAATGGGTCAAAAACGTGATTCTTAGCCCCGCCTTGGTCAAGGTCATTCTCTACTCAAGTTGAGTAATCGTATGGAATGAGTGAATGTTCTTAGTCCTGTCTGTCACGTGACCAATCCAGCGGGTCAAAACCTGACAAAGTGTTACAGGGGTAACACGAAACGTAGTTTGCTCTAAACAAGTAAGTCCAGTAAACTGAATAAATACTTCACTTATGTTAAATCATATGGAATGTTTATATGTTTCTTGGTCACGCTTAACTGCGCCATGCATGCGAGTCACATACAATGTCTACGTTTTAACTGTCTGTGTTACGCTCTAATTAAAAAAAGGTTGTAACATTAGGTCATTATTTTAATATAAGAGCTTTTTGATTGCATGTCGCCAATAATGCCAACAGATACGTTATCATTTTTCAAATGGTCAAGAAAGTGTAGAAATAACGAAGAAGATGGATGTTACCAAATGTGAACATGATCAGATCGACTTTGGTGTTATATAGTGTATTTGGAAAACAAAAATTTGTTTTTAAAAGTATAAATTGCTAGCATATTAATGTCAAAAAAGCCATATATTACGCGTGTACCACAACAGATACGCCATGTACATTTAATTACTTCTCGTAAATATGCAATGCATTATAAAAGGGAATGCCATACCATATTTAACTATTGTAAGTGCTTACTCATCGAGTGTAATTTAAGTGGGAAAGTATGCAGTTTTGCCCATTAACGTACGATTTAGAAAAGAATCGAACAGATACGTTGTCCTAAAGAGGTGTGAAAACAATGGTTAACAAAAATCAAGTATTTTCAAAAATCTCTCATGCACTGTTTCTTCTTCAGAAACCATCAGAGTTTATAATTTTGTATGTTTTTCATGAGTTATTAGTAGTTGAAATTTTAAAATTTCTGAGACCAAATATAAACGCGTTACCGAAGAATGAGCCCTAATTCAGGAGTGTTATGCATTGTGTGCTAAAATCCTGGTTCCCAGGTCAGTAAATGCAGGCACTGAAATAAGGATAAGTAGGTGTCTGTAAATGTTTTGACCTCTTTTTCCAATTGTATCGAAGGTACATGTAGGAATGAAGGATATTAAGCATTGGATAAAAAGGCGTCATTAAGTGTGGGAGTTGGATAAAAGAGGGCTTTGGGTATTAAGGGTGTGACAAAACGGTGCCATTTGGTGTCAACTGTCTTTTGAATGGCAGTCGCTTTTTGCCAACATCTGGGAGTGACCTCCTTCGATTTGAATCCAGATTTAAAATAAATTAAGACCATTACTTGCAATAACCATATTTAATAATTTGATAATCCATAAACTGTATTTTGTTATCTTTGGTGCTAAAAAGTAGTTTCATTTATGCAGCTCTTGCTCCTCTTAACGTTAATTAATTGTAAATTCAGTATGTAATTTCTTATTCTTACTTAGGCAGATGTCAATCATGGTGGAATCAACGTAAAAAGTGTAATGGATACCTGGACATTGCAACCATTTTATCCGCTAGTGACCATCAAAAGGTCCTCTGACACCAGTGCCACTGTATCACAAACTGCTTTCATACAAGATGGGAGTGCCAAAATGAAGTATGAAGAAATTGTGTGAGTGTTGTCAGGGATATTCCTACTAATAAAGATACTAAATGCATTGATATAATAAAATACGATATCAATATAACGAGTATATTTAATGAATAATAAAGGTTTTCTTTTGCATATAAGACATGAGGCAACAAATGTCAGAAGTAATGTCACAAATTTCGTTTAGCAACATCAATTCTCATTTATAAATGAATTATTATCTCTTTAGCTGAGAATAACTTTGTTCGATTTCATTTTCTTTTAAGTTTGAACACAGACTGATGATCCAAATGATATATTTGCGTTTTTGTCATTATACTTTGATATGTTGTTAAAATATCCTGATCCATTTTACAGATCTAGTAGCGGTAATCTTACATGGGAGATATTGGTCACATATACTCTCCAATCAGAAAGTGCCGAGAATATATTTTGGCTCCATAAACAACAGTCAGGTATGAGAAGAAGTCTTTAGTAGAGTCTCATACATCGAGAGGGCTTTGTGCTACGCGCCATGTTCCACCCAAAAGACCCGTTTTTGCTCGCTCTTACCCAAGACTACCTATACAATGTTTACCAACTGTTACTCAATGACCCCCTATCTTTAAAAAAATCCTTGTAACTTAAAAGATACGTACATTTGACATCATCTTTATTCTCAATGATTTTTGCAATATTTTGCGTTTTTTTGGGTCAATATGTCCCAGAAAGAACCTACTCTTTATGAATATCACCCAAAACCCCTAAATGTTTTGAACTTTGTCATTGAAAGACATCCTTTCTTTTTCATCCAATTTTGACAATGAAAGAACACTAGTTAGTACCTATTATTACACCATCGTATGTGTTAATACAATATTATGTTTCTGTGTTTCGTTTAGCGTGTCTAAAAGAAAGAAAGAGTTCTCTTGGCTGATAGCCAAGAATAACCCAAGAAAGCCTCTAATGAAGCTGATTTCCATTGGGGTCTTAGATCTTTCTTTAATATTCAGTTTTAGTGCAGGAGGAAAACCGGAGGACCCGGAGAAAAACCTGCGGAAGCGATCATGGACTGAAAACCAATGCACATCAAACCCGCTTCCCCTGCAAATCATAGAGGCGGTGGTAACCATTTCACATTAAGGTTTTTCTAGTTAAATTTGGTTTAGGTTGATCATTTTTTGTTTCATTTATTTAGGAGAACTAACCTTTTCGTCAAACACACAATCGAGTGATTGGTATTTGGCTAATATCGGCTGTTATGGATATTACAGGATAAACTACGACTCCACGAACTGGGAAAGGCTAACACAGCAGTTGATCACTGATCATACGGTAAAATACAACAGAAGAAAGATGCACTTTTTATTAAAAGTTTGTTCATAATGGATTAATCGTAAAAGAGTTGACTCTTTTGTGATTCAGTGAAAAAGATTGAAACTTAGGCCAATACCTTTCAAAATTTGTAAGTCCTTTGATCTGCTCAATCAACTGTAACAATATTTACAAATTAATATTGTGCATACTGTTTTGATATGCCCTGCAAAAATAATCAAATTTAATCAAAAAATAAGGGAGATAAGATAAATTGGCTAGATCACCCATTTTATTCAATTTAGAAACATCGTCGCTTTATGGCCAATAATCATGAAATGGGCTTAAACAAAAATGCACTCAAATATTTGATAACGCCTAACTTTTGTTATACACTATTGAAATGAAATAAACGGTATCTTAAAGTTCAATTCATAGACTATCATTTTGTCTGGAACACCGGTATATGAATTTATTTCATGGTTGATCACAGGTTATCCAAGTTGGAAATCGATTTCAACTTTTAGACGATGCTACAACTTTATTCCAGTCCGGAATGCTTGATTTGGAAACTCTGTTAAATTTGACATTGTATTTAGAAGACGAATTAGAATACATTCCTTGGTCAGCTGCTACGTACTTTGCGGACACCACTTTACAACCATTGTTTAGAATGAAATCGTCTTATGGTTTGCTTCAGGTAAGTACGAATTTGATTTGAGGTTTTGTTGCTTCTTGTTTTGACCCACAGGTAGAAGGGTAAAGGTTAAAGCTTACCAATGCTTTAGTTTTCTTTTTCTCATTTGCGATTGTTGTCGCCATTTTGTTTAAATACAATTATTCCTGTTGCAACCTTTAATATTTCAAAGCTGTCTAAATACTATTCTTTTTGGGTGTGTATAAAATTTACGATATTATTTTATTAGTCGTTAAACATGATAT
The DNA here is from genome assembly GCA_000969725.1 of Ophiothrix spiculata. NCBI lineage: Eukaryota > Metazoa > Echinodermata > Ophiuroidea > Amphilepidida > Ophiotrichidae > Ophiothrix > Ophiothrix spiculata. The sequence continues at coordinate 10,182 of JXSR01S053927.1, forward strand.
ACATGATATATTGATTCTACTGTCTAACTTTATATTTACATCTTAGACGGTTTTATTTTTTAATTTCCAAAAATGATTTTTTAGAAATATTGGCTTCAAAGAATTTCCAAAGTGTACGACCATCTTGGCGGTTCAAACGCTATGACAGAAGCTCCAGAGAATCCCACCCAATTGTAAGTTACGTGCTAGAGTTAATGAAAAGTGAATAAATAAAAAAAACCGTACAGGTTAAAATGGTTTAAACTTTATTATGTGCTATCAGAACGTTGAACAAAATTGAGAGCATTTGGTATTTACAGAAAATGGTATATTCTTATAGTCATTGTTTAAAAAAATAGAAGGACTGTAGTCGGTCTCAAATATAATGTATATAATACTGATTCACAACATATGCTATCAATTGTCTTTATGTACAACAAGTTTTGGTTCTGTGAGATGACAATATCGCATAATTGTCGTATCAGCTTCTGATGTATCAATCAATCAATCAATCAATCAATCAATCAATCAATCAATCAATCAATCAATCAATCAATCAATCAATGATACACAGTACTTGCATGACATGAATCTTTTCGCATAGGGGACCAACGGCTTTATATGACTTCCGAACCACGGAGCAAGTAGAGTAAAGTTTCGTGCCCAAGGAAACAAGGAGACCATTTGACATAACACTGCTTATGTATTCTATGTAATCTTTGAGTCTTCTGGAAATAAGAAGTCTTTTATTCTATAATATACTTGACCTGACTTTCGTTTTATTCTTGCACCGGTATTTTTTTTACAGAAAGCATCGGTTTCAAATAACTCAGGCAGCATGTTTCTTCCGTCATGAAGGTTGTATTGATAAAGCCATGAAGCTGTATGCTATGTACATGGAGGACCCTGCCAACAACCCGCAAGTATTAGGTTTACTAAACATTGTTTCTACAAAGCTTTCAATCGCTTTTGCCTCACTCCAACGACTGAGCTTGTTTATCCTTGCAAGCTATCAAAAGCCATCCACCATTGCAGATAGTTTCAGGAAGAAATCAAGCAGTATAGTTTGATTTTGACATATTTCTGTTCATGAAATATATGTTGATCATAGCGAACTGAAATAATTTGCCCTTATTGCCTACAGAGTCTAGTTCTGTGATTTTTAGATTAAATGATTTCTCCACCCGCCTGTCTGTAACGAACCAGATTAGAATAAGTATGTGAAGATATTATACGCTTTTCTAAACAGTTCATGTAAATGTCCCATGAGACGTCATGCCAAATCATAGCCGGTAGATCATGCTTTTTTTCAGTTGCATAAAAACGCACAAGAAACTGACCAAAAACATTTAGGAAATCCCCACATGTCCTTTGCGGTCGTTTTGATGCGAGCTCCTTAGGAGTAGTCACAACGCGAAAGAGTAGTCAACTAAGTATTGAAAGAGGTTAAAAAGGTGAGTTGGTAAAAATTCTATTACGTACTCTTTCAAAACTTCAAAATAAACTTGCTCACAACTTGATCGAGCATTGACCGACCATACAGCGTGAGTCAAAAAGTTTATCGAGATTCAAAACTGTATAACAAAAGAACTAATGATATTTAAATCAATTGTTAAACACTTTAGAAATGCGCAGACTCTTTTGCTTATTTTAAAAATGAATGAAGGAAATCGGTAATTTCTAAGGGAATTTATACTTTTTTTAGTAAAAAATCTCATTTTTCACGCTGTCCACGGAATAAATAAGCAAACCAATTAAAAAAGCAAAGTAAACACTTGATTAAGCAGAGTAATTACCTGTTTATGAGTACCCTACCCTTCCTTTGACTGATATTTAAACATTGAATCAAAGAGATTGGTCATTCATGGGAAAAGCTGTCCATGATATGCTGATCTTTAAAATGAAAGGAAAACTTAAAAGGAACCATTTAACAACTAGGATTTGATGCAGGAATTTCAAATACAAGTATCAATCAAATTTAGGCAAGAAACCAGTTTAGAACCTGCCTGATATTGAATTTATAAAGTTGGTCGTTGGTTCTTGAAGTTGTACATCGTATGACACCTTATGACAAGGCAGTTAGTAGTTGAAACCTAACTGCCAACACACAGGCCTTCTGAGGTTCAAAGCAGTTTTGCACAGCAACGAAAAAGCAAATTGTAAGCCAGAATTGTTAAGTGCAAAAGAGGACTATGAAGATCTGAGACTTGGAGGATTGTAAACAGAAATGACAGAGCTCCAAACTGCATCAAGCTTGGCCAAAGAAAGACAGGGAATTAGTAACAGGTGACTGCACAGCTGAAGTACTTCACATTTCCAAAAAGCTAAACAATTGTTTTAAATATCAGTAGTTCTTTAGTTATTCAGTTTTGAATCTCGGTCAACTTCATTTTGACTCACGCTGTATGTAGACCATATGTAGATGCTCTTTCAAAATTTCAGCTCGCTCACAACTCGCAGGTGATTTGGGAAAAATCATTTTTGAGCAAGCTCCGAGCGAGTTGGCAGGAGCTCGACCCTGATTCACGGGAGCATCGGGCGAATTGCCAGCCAATAAAAAAACGACACGCAGCTTCTGAAAGTGCCGCGAGTTGTGAAAGAGCTTTGAGAATTTGATCAAACTTGACTCAAAATTTGGAAGATTTGGTATATGGATGGGTCCCTTTTTCTTGAAAATTGGTATTTGGATGGGTGGCTTTTCAAATTTCCCTGCGGCACGTCCCTTCCCAAACCAAACTTGAGTACCCCCCCCCCTCGGGGAGAATTCTACCAATGTTTGAGCGGTACTACCGCGATGCTCGGTCGAGTTCACTGATTTAGCCATTTTTGATACTCGTCTGACTAGGCTACTCTTTTCTATTATTATTAAGACCAAAGCATTAGATATTTAATAGTTGAAGGGGTGAGTGCAATATAGTGCTAACCCTCATTTTGCACAAGTTTCTGGTTTTGATTTTAATGATTTTCTGACAATAAAGATGAAAAATGGTTTTCGAAAAGTTTATTATGATCAAGTGCATGGACGAATAAAAATATTTTGACAAATTTTGGAGTCCCATGTGATTTCAATCAAACAGGCAGTCACTTATAAAATTGAGGGTTAGCACTATATTGCCCCGAGGTCTTGCACATTACAATTTCTAAGTTTCTAGAAACACTAGATGCCAAAGTTTTTTCCTTATCAAAATGCTAGATCTAAGAGTACTTGATGCAAGGATTATAAATTCAGTGATTCCAGAAAAAAAATTAGTGTTTCTAAATGATCTAATGCGCTGAATAAAATTCAGGGGCAATATAGTGCTAAGCCAAAGTGTCTGATTTTTAGGCCACCCTTATACTTTTGAACGGCTAAATCTTAGCAATACAATGATATTACTGAAAATAGTATACATTATGGTGAGAATTAAACTCAACCAGAGATGTTTTGCCCAAAATTAATTGAAAAATGATGTAATAACTTTTTTTTAAATGCATCTGTTTCAAAACCAGAACAAAGGTGGTCGAAAAACAAGTGTTTGTTAGCACTATATTGCGCCTATCCCTTCAGTTGTCAATTTCCTTTTTATTTTGCTGTTTCAACATTTATTGTATATATAGAAGTATGTCAAAAGGCACTTAAACATTACTGTTTGGTTCTTCTGGTACAAAGGAACTGCCCTGGTACATGTCTTTTTGGAAAGTTTCCCATTGTTTTGCATACATCTTCAAGGCCGTATGCAAAATATGAGAGTTTATGCAAAGTGCCATGTAATTGGCTATAAGACTGAATTTTTGATTTTATATAATAGTTGGTTCAACAATTAAACTGTTAAGAGTGACAACATTAATAAAAAGTATGTTGAAAACATAATTATAACTCTATGGAATGATTGGCATACTTTACCGCGTTACATATAAAGTCAGGTATATAGTAGGCAAAGTAACTGCGTGTTATGGTAGGGGAAACATCAATTCCATATGCAATAGATATAATTTTAATGCTGCATCAAATGAAGACAAAAAGGCCTGTTAAAGTCTCTTGCTAAAAATATCCTCTCCAGACCATGAATAACTTAAGCAATATCAAAATATTCTTGCAGGACGCAGCAGACGTAAGATTTTATTTAAGACGCTTCGAAGAAGCTAAAATTTGATGGCAAGTTGAAATATTTTCAACTTTATTAGCGTCTATCTAGGCATAATAAAAGAACTTGTATTTCATTTACATTGATGCAATTATTTTTCTTATTTTATAGTATTGAAGAATTATCTGAACTACAGCGGTTTGTGTATTGTTATGCTATAATGCTAGGAGGACGCCGTGAATGGGAGTTCGGTTTGAACCAATACATGTCAATGTCAACGTACATGAGGAATACGGATAAACACTGGCTGTACGGACTATCATGTAGCAGACAGCCATGGATTCTCAACAAGTAGGTTGTTACTAGATTTCCTCAGCTCTTCATCTTGGTTTGGATAACAATCTTTACTCTAGTGTCAAGAGAACTTCTTAGATAGTATCCATCGTTGAAGGATGAGTGAATGTTTCTCCTTTACAAGACGGTATTCATTCAGTGGGGATTTGATTTGTATTAAAGCGAATGTCTATTGAGTGAGTGAATGTGTTTTGACGTACTGCCTTATCTTACTAAACGTGTAGTATTTGACTGAATAGGGCTCTCGTGAACATGTTCCAAATCAGTATGAAATTACACACTTGTTATCCACATATTGTTCCATTACTTATTTTATAACACTGTTTGTTAGCTGAGAGGCACAAAACCGTATATGCACGGGCAACAAAAGAGCCAAAAGGCCATATTTTCACCTTTGTTGCACGTGCAAATACGACTTTGTGGCTTTTTTCATGCAGATACGGCCTTATGGCTCTCAACCCTCGATTAAATTCAGACTGCATTTACCATTTATTTTCATAGGTTACTTGACTATGCTTATTATGGAACCTTGGGAAGTTACAAAGCCTTCAATTATGTAGTGGGCCATATGACAAACCACGAGGTCGGCTTAAATGTTGTCTGGAGTTACATTCAGCAGCATTGGGAGAGGATGTGGAACGAGTAAGTCAACATTACCCAAACTCAGTTTTGTGCAACAGCTCATATAGATGTTAATTTGTGACGTCTATGCCCGACATCGCTCGGACATTCTAATGTAACGGTCAAATTATTGAACCTACCATTTCTATAAAGTACTTGGGGGCGCCTTCAAAACTCACCCGGCGGTTGTCTGCCGGTTCTGGGCGGTTGGCTATTGTTTAATCCGGTTGAACCGCCCAGAACCGGCAGACAACCGCCGGGTGAGTTTTGAAGCTGGCCCTTGGGGTTTTAATAGATCAGCATTTATCTTGGGAACCTATGGTTGGGTCTCTCATTAGAAAAACCACCGGCAAGCTGATTTTTTTTATTCAGGTACTCTTCTTATTTTAATCAAAAACTTCGAAAAAATGCCACTTAGACTATTGTAGTACTTCATGGTATACAGAATTTCACCAGCATAAACTTCAGATTCTTCAGAACAAAATGATCTGGATTCTAGAGATCATGTTGGTCAACAGCAGTTCGACACAGTCAAATTGTTGAATGCCCAAAATAGGACCAGACAACTGAGACTCAACCATATGTTCAACATTTTTCATTCTTTGGGTCCTTCTTATTTCAACCAAAACTTTACTAGAATTTATAATATTCACTCATACTTCACAGGATCCAGATCTTACAATTTCCACATACCAAAGATAAACACTTATACAAAACACTCTTTCTTCTATCAAGCCATTTTAGATAGGAATAAGTTGCCAAGTTACATTAAACCAACTCCTTACAAAGTGTCAGTTAAGACTGCTATGAAAAAACACCCTGCAAGTGATGTCCGGGGATAATCCATGGGGCAGCTACCTATGTCTAACTTGTTCCTGTTTTGTCCGTCTTTTGCATGTTTTCCTCATTGTCCTGGGCACCTTTTTGTTTTTTATGTGGGGATTTATTGGAAAAAAGTGTGCTTGAATAGCTAAACTTTATGGGTTATCCTGACAATACTTCGGATATTTGTAGCACGGAAAAAGTGTACTTTAGAACCCTTCCCCTACTCGTAAACACTAACCCTACAATTTTGGATGGGACCTACAGTTTACTTGGTCCGTGAACACGTTCCAGTTTGAAGAATTAAAGAATTCTGTTCTTTTGTTGAATAAAGGAAATTTTTCCTTGTCTCCTAAAAACTAATGGTTATATGTGATTACCTGCTACTGGTTGAGTTTAGATGCCATTCTTTATCTCTGGTGACATTTCTAGTATGCTACTTATCCGTGTCCTTATTACAGTTATGACAACGACGTATCTTTCCATCATGTTTTTGAAGAAGTTGGAAGACATATGTATTCAGAACTTCACTTAAAACAGGTGAGTATGCTATCCAAAAAGCTTTTTTTAGAAAAAATTATATTTTAATACAATACATGACAAATATGAGACATCATTCCAAAACAATTTAGATACTATTTGTACATGTACGTGTTTGTACTATTTGTACATGTACGTGTTTGGTGTTTATAGTAGCCTATTATGTTAATCACTTTTATGGCATAAAACTATATACCATCTAAATGCAGTGGGTAACTGTCGTCATATATGTAATGTTAACTTATGACTCATGTAATTATGCAATAGAAATGTTGTCTACTTTTTCAATGATGTTGTGTATGATTGTCAGATATTGTCAATAGGCCTGTTCAAATTCTCGGTTTACGAATGCTCTAATCGCAAACAAAGAAAAGGTCATCAGGTTTTTAGCTAATTTTAATCTGACGCTGACTAGTCCCCTTGTCCCATTCTTTGCTGGCGAAGTGCAATGATGTGATTGCCATGCAAACAACAGCGGCCGGTCCTGTATTTGAATAAATTGTAACAATATGCTTAAAAGATGCATCCCCTGATGAAACTAGTGATGCATTCAGTTTAGGTAATCCATCTACTCATCTGGTATAGTGATATCTAATTGAAGAGTGTTTTTCCAAAACTCACTTAGCCCAATAGATGCCATATGTCATATTTGCATAGATTATAAATCTATTATACTATTGATTTTGTGAGTTGAATTTGTTGTCAAAACTCAGTGCAAATGACCAAAATTTATGTCATATTGATCGAAAATTCATACAAGCACTTCAATACACACACAAAATAAGGCAATTATTTAGAATCATGCCTAATCTCTGGACTAAGTGAGTTTTGAAAAAAATCCGATTTAATACTATTCTATAACGTCACTTCAGGGCAGTGAACCGCGCCCATTTGATCGTAGTCGGGATAAGGACCCTCAACCCTTGGAATATGAGGTAAAATGACCATCGGAACAATTTGGATGAAGAAATTAGGTTTCAAAAACTATCATCACGATTCACGGCAGCCGTTAGACTAAGTGAGTTTTGAAAAAACACTCTTCAATTTCAATCAATCATTTTCCAATATCGACTTTTCGTACCAAATCTTTAACGGGCTGGAATTATTCTTAGTTCTGAAGAAACGTACCATTAAATAATACTTACTAAAATTTTCTCTCGTAAACAAATCCATTATCTATTGTAAACCTTAAGAAGATTACAAAAAATAAATTCACAGTTGGTAATTGATTTATAAAATCGTAAGTTCCCTGTCTAAATGTTTTGTAAATATAAACAGACCAAGCAATTGGTTTACATGGACTTGTTGACGCAATGAAAAGCAATTACGGTTTAAAAAATGCTAATTTTACAAAATCTGAGATACTTATTTGTAAACCATTTGTAAACTCATAATTTGAACATACCTAATGTATAGTTTCAAATAAATGACAAATCAAACGCCTTTATTTATGTATGCTTACAGCTCGTAATATAAAAAAATAAGTATTCTAATCTAACATTAACACGTTTTTGTTAACCCTTTTCAATAACAGTTAGAGGAATTTGGTAGAGCCCATGACCTTGTACCAGGAAGTTACGTCGAAAAACACTACAACATGGCCGTCGAAAAAGTGAAGAAAATTGTTAACTTACGACGAACATATAGCGACGTGGCGTCTCAATGGTTACAGGAGCATGAAAAACAGTAACACAATAAACGTGGAAGTAATATAAAGTATGGGTTTGAAAGTTTGTAGAAATTAAAATACTACATACACATTTTACAACACCCCAAACATCCCCATACACCCAAACATTTGATAATCATTTAGATTGATATGTCTCAAGCACGGCTAGTTGGATCACAATTGAATGACAAAAATGGGGTTTTCATAAGCATTTGCCAAAGAGTATAATTGATTTTTGCGTCTCTTCAAGACTTTTTGGATGTTCCAATTTCCCACCACAATGGACATGATAACTTTTCCAATTGAAATTTTTTTTCTCTCTTTTCAAGATCAACATTGTTCAAAGATAAATGGTAAGTAAGAATACTGTGCATAAATGGATATAAGCCAGAATCGTATGAATACTCTGTGAACGTGATTTCTTGGAAAAGGCAATTTTTAAAACATTTTATTGACGATTTATCGAGTCAAATCACTTAAATTTTATATTATTCTATTTTCAGCGTAATTGTACATAGATTGTAATGGTGTTTTATCCAAAAGGAGCTATACAAATGGTGTTAGAGTTGAGATTGAATGCTGAAAAAGTGCAGTTGCATTTGTTGCACTTTTGTAACCAAAACTTATGTATATATATAAGTCTGAAGGTAGATTCTATAAAACATATTTGTTTATTTGCCACAAAACTTTTCTAGAATACTTGAACACAGCTAAATATCAACTTCTATATTATGCTTTAGTTTTTGCGCGTGTTTTATTTATTTATTTATTTATTTTGTGGGGTGGTGGTTTTGTGCAACCAACTACTACCCCATTCCGCCCGCCAAAACCAAAACCAAAAAAAAAAAAACAAATAAAAAAAAAACACCACCACCACCACAACAACAACAATTGGCTTCTTCAAACTTTAGTCAGGGTTGTTATATTAGCTACGAACACCGTTCAGACATAGCAAGAAAAAATAGTTTAAACATGTCAAAATAAGG
>JXSR01S053935.1:11839-22978 GCA_000969725.1 Ophiothrix spiculata
TGACCTCGAGTTCCTAGACGATATTATCGATCGGGATAATCCGCTAAAACTACAAATAGAATGATAAAAAATCAAGACGGTGATAAAAATTTCAAATGAAAATGTTTCTCTTTGGAGAAAAATCAGATAATCTTTTCAGCAGAATAAAATCCACATGTACCTGTCAAGGACATATTTCAGATTATAATGAAAAGACCAAGGTAATTATGGTATTGTTCTCGACCTAATGAGATCGATCTATACCCCGTTGAACACCATCATGAAACATTTTCATAAATGGTGAATATTTAACTCCATGACAAAAAATTTACACCATGAGAAAAAAATCAAAATAAAAATGTTCATTCCGAATGAAAATTTAACATAGTGGTGTTAATGTGACACCATGAGAAAAATTCTGAATGAAAATGACTACAAAAATGACAAAGTATATCTAGGCCTCTACTCTCATGAACAGGATTTGATATGTAAGCCTGGGGTTTGTAAGTATGTCAAAATCAGGGCTGGACATTGCCATTTTTTCATACTAGTCAGTCGGGCAGGTAACTTTTCAAAGTTGCCCCACGACAAGAAATTTACCTGCCATATTTTTTTAATATTTTAAAGCAAAACATCTTACAAAATTGAAATACGCTACAAATGGCGTAAATTTGAGTGTTTTTCACAAACAACTCAGAAAATGTGTGCGTTTTTTCAAAAAATTGCTTTATATGTATAAATGTAACTTTAAAATTTGGTAAATGGATATGTGCCCTTTTCTTGACAATTTTTTAGTCACACGCCCCTACTCAAACTAAAACTAGAGGAAATCATTAGATGTTGTTTTATTTACTTAAATGGACTCAACATATACAAAAAATTCTACCCGCAATATCTGGCATATATATATACCTTTCAATTTTTACCCGCCCGACCCCAAAGTTACCCGCCATTGGCTGCCAGGCGGGTGTTAATGTCCAGTCCTGGTCAAATACTGTATTCGCAATCCTTGATCATACTTGGACCAAAATTAAACTTGCTCCCTGAACCGCAATTAGATGGTGTTACCAAGGTCATTAAGGTGAAAAGTCATTTTGAAGTTAAATCATGAAGTTATCTTGAGAGTTTGCACGACAATATCTTGCCTGCATTCATTGGCACGACAATACCTTGCCTGTCATTCTTTGATCCAACTTGCTGCTCGTAATTTGCACCATGAACATGATGAATAGCTCAACCCCCAGTGCATTTTATGAGGGTCAAAGTGAAGATAAGGCACAAGGGAAAATCTAGAATTTGTCAGGGAGTTGACCCTGAATTCATCATATATAGTTATAGAATCATTTCAGGTCAAAGGTCATTTAAATAAAAAATCTATGGTTTAAGCTGTTCAATTCACTTTCATTCTATTCACATCAACCTCATATCACTTGACGCATAGATTTTCAAGGTCCTTAAAAATATATGCTTGACGCTACCTGAAAGTACTAAATATGCACCACAATATGTAAACCTAGATGTACCGTAACCCTAAACATGCCCTGTGAATATTCTAATAAATGACCCCAAGGTCACTCAAGATCTAAGGTCACTTTGAAGTCTAACCATGAGATCTTTAGGAGAGTCTCCAAGTAAAACATTGTGCATGTTTGTTATCAGTATATTGTTTTTAATTTCTGTCTGGAACATCAGCATGATCAGAAGGCTTATACAATGCGAGGCAATAAACTATATAATCAGTCCGGGCAAAGCACCAGATCTGGTTCGCGAACCAGATCTGGTTCGGTCAAACCAGATCTGATACAGAATTTGGCATTTTTGTGGGTTTTTGCTCCCGCGTGAGTTTATTAGAGGTTTGGTTAAACCTTTCTTGTCGTTTTTGTAACCTTTAAGATGTTGCCTAAAAATCCATCGTGAGTTTTTAAATATTTGCCGTGAGGTTCATCGTTAATTAAGACAATAGAATTAATAACATTACGTAATCAATTAAATATTCAAATTATTTTAAAACTTTTAAATCTAAAAATATAACATCATCCACTAAGGACAAGAATACTAGTATGTTAACAAAATTGCCAAAAATATAATCTATAATAGTTGAAATTACATTTAAAATTTGAATCTAAATATATAAATGCAATGCATTGTGGGATTTATTGTCCCAGATCTGGTTCAACCTAACCAGATCTGGTTCTGAACCAGATCTGGTGCTTTGCCCGGACTGATAATAAGATTCAATATTTTGTATCGTTGATTCGCTGGTGAGATTAATTTTGCCTAGACTGAAGTTGAAACTGATAACGATATCACGGTATGTACTGAAAGCCCATAACTTAATCAGAACGAACAGCTGCCTCAAATTGACGTGCATTAATGTGCTACTCATATTAAAGCTTAAGTCTGTGGAATTTGACGGCCAAAGAACATTACGCATGTTATGACTTTTGCATTTCGAAGAAAATAAATTTCCTCAGCATGTCTCTTGATTTATTCGACACTATGGTGGGGAAAGGGATAATTGAGCTCTCCACACAAGCAAATAAATCTAAACTTATCTGGCCTTTACACATCTAGATTTATCTGGGTTTGAGCTAATGATTGGTAAAGTCAGATTGACGCGCGACCGTGAGAACACAATCTGCATTGTGGAGAAGTACATTAATCTAGATGAATTCCCATGATGGGAGCCCACATAAACACATGGTTACCAACAAAGCTAGCGCAATGGATGGAAATGTTGCATGTGTTTACGCAATTTCCTGTCGAAGAGTTGTCATTGTCGGATTAATGATTTCCCCAGCGACTGGTCCAAACAACTAGTTTTCACACGGCTCATAGCATCAGTTCGAATTCATTCCACACAAAAGTGTCTCACCTTTAACTTCATCCCCACTCTTTTCCCTGCCTTAAAAGTGGTGAACTGTTTACCTCTCACTATTACACACGAGTCTATGATCTGATGATCCCTATACTCTTCGAGATTGTGAAGTTAAATTATTATACATTATCAATTTTTTCCTTGCGTTTACATAAATCAAGCATTTTTTGCCTGGATGGAATGCTAAATTTACACACAAATTATACGAATGCTTATTTTAGACGGATACAAAGGAATGAAGATATTAAAAACAGGTGCCAGGGTCATTCCGTGGCAAATGTCACAAACGTTACCAAAATGTTACATGATCCTACCCTTGAATTTTAATGTGCTTGATGTATCGTCAAGGATTGCTAGAAATCATGAAGAAATCCAAATATTATTCAAATTAAAGGGAAGGAACATGTAACATTCTGGTAACATTTGTGACATTTGCAATTAATGGAATGACCCAATACAGAGTACAAACGGGGAGATCTCGGAGTCGTGATGCTCAGCAGATTTTGGCAGACAAAACAGCGCGAGTTCTTTAACATTATCATTCAAAAAGTCCTGTAAATGAAAATATATTTGGTGTATGATGTGAATGAAACATTAGCTAAAACCACATCGAACTCCTAAGCCTGGTCCAAAACTTTTGATGCAGTTCCATACATTTGTGAATGTTTTGACATGCACGCGGGAAGATGTATTTCAGATTGCATGTTTAATTGACAGAATGTTCAAGCCAAAACATCATAACCTTATTGCATTATAATTCATAACTCAAGAGTCAAGATTATAATTCGAACTTGAATTGCACGGATAACAAGATGTGAACTTATGTTGCACTATAATCACATTAAAGCAGTCCCCGGGAAGCAGTCCGTTCAAGTTGGCAAAACGTTATCATAAAGTAACAGTGCTGAATTTATTATGAATGTAAATGCACAAGCATATTGCAATATATCTAGAATCTTTTGCGAGGATCTAAAATTTGTAATTAACAATATTAAAATATATCACAAATTATTTTTTAATACAATTAATAAACAAAGCAAACATAACAAAGTTTGTGTAGATTCTGCAGCTTGCAGATTACAACATTGTTCTACAAACAATAAAACATTTGTTACATAGAAAATTCATATTTAGTCAACTGCCTTTAAATTGAAGCATCTTTCTCCATCATAAAATATAAAGATGTTACATGCAGATGTAGAACTAAAGATATTGATAAAAACTACAAACTATTTAAAATATGAAGCAATCGCTTGTAGTAAATTTGAAAAAAAGAGATATATACTTACGCAAATAGTAGAAATTATACAAGTCAAAAGAAAAAAAACCCATAAGTTTCCACTCTTTTGTAGCAGTCATTACAAACACCAATGCGCTACATCATATATAAATGTGGTATTTCCAGTGTGAGAATCAAAGTTCTTTCACGTAGAAATGTTGTGTTTAATAAACACTACGACCTGGCTTGATATAACAACCTCTTTCCCGCCCATTGCAAAACACTCATCATTTTGTCAACCCAAGTTGACTTTCGATTAATGGAGGCGTAGTGACAGACTTGTCTCAATTACAGTGATGAAACATGCAAACGAAATGTTCAGGGTGTCCAAAAAGTCGTCTTATATATGGGCTGAAGAGTAAGAAATACTACAATGCGCGATAAAAATCTTGATTTGATTCGCGGTTTGACATCAGGGTATTATATAAAGTATTCCTAATGAAATAGGTTGCAATTGTTGAAAGAGCTGAACTCGTGGAAATCTGTCATTAGTAAGACAGAATTAATATTCTATATTTAAAAAAAATGGATTTAGGCCCTTTTGGAAACAAAATGTTACAGTGGATTTACGCCCTTTTGGAAACAAACACAGATTTTTGTGTACTTGTAGACTCAATGAAAGCAACTTTTGGGAAAATGGCTTGGTTCCATTAAACTACTACCATAGTACTACACTATGGTACCAATAACTCAATTTTGACCAAAAGTGGATTTAGGCCCTTTTGGAAACAAGCTCTTCATATGTACGTAGTAGCTATACCTTTACCTAGACAATTAGATGCCTTGGTGAATTATCTGACGGTGAGTGGGTACCCAGATAGATTAGATGTATGGCCAGCTATTCATATTGTAGGCAAAGATATATTAAGGTAGGTGTGATGGTAAGATGCCTTGGTGAATTATCTGACTGTGAGTGGGTACCCAGATAGATTAGATGTATGGCCAGCTATTCATATTGTAGGCAAAGATATATAAAGGTAGGTGTGAATGGTTAGATGCCTTGGTGAATTATCTGACAGTGAGTGGGTACCCAGATAGATTAGATGTATGGCCAGCTATTCATATTGTAGGCAAAGATATATAAAGGTATGTGTGAATGGTTAGATGCCTTGGTGAATTATCTGACGGTGAGTGGGTACCCAGATAGATTAGATATATGGCCAGCTATTCATATTGTAGGCAAAGATATATTAAGGTAGGTGTGATGGTAAGATGCCTGGGTGAAGGATGTTTGTAATTTGCATACAAACATGATTTGTTACTTCCAAATTTACAATTTCATTTGTACAGACTAACCATATTAAAAAAACCTTTTACTGTTATGTGATGAGTGAAAATTATAATCTTTTTAGAAGTAGTGGTGTCTATAAGGACCAGAAGTACCTAAATTTATGTTGATAATATTTTGGAAACGATAGAGCTCGATAGCTGCCTGTATTCATATCTCACGTTTGAGAAAAATAATCATCTGACATTTTTTTATATAAAACCAGTCAAAATCACACAGAACATCATGTGTGTGACATAGGATATCTACATATGCTCTATTTACTTAAAACTAAACTTTAAATCTATATAATATGTTAATCTTAACAAATTCATATAAAGACGATAATATTTGACATGATCTCTCCCAGAAACTAAACGGATTTCACTGGATACTAATTAATAACGACGTCATATATTGTGAGAAAATTGTGCAAGTATGCTCTTGCTGAAGTAAGAGTCAAAGATAATAAAATATAGAATATTGATTAAAAAAACATTATTGTATTTTCTTTTTCTTTCCACACTTTTTTTGGACAAAGTTTGCAAGATTGATTTTGTCTTTTGATATGTGCATTTTATCATGTTCAATTATTGTTCATTAGATTGAATACATTTTCAAACATCAAAAACAAAAGATTAACTCTTAAAGAGTGTGCTCCGTTTAGAATATGTATAGAGCCCATGCTGTCGGCCAATTTAACAACGCAAAGGTCACCATGCCTCCAGATATAGTTCATCTGTTAGTAGAAAAATAAAACAATCTGATTATATTTGATACTGCTGGGTACAGGGAGCCAACAAACCCATGTATCTTATCCCCTGGATTTATTTTCATCAAGCTTTTATCATCTTCACTCAAGAATTTTAATTATCCAATTAATCAATCAATCAATCAATCAATGATACAAGTACTTGCATGATAACATGCATACCCCATGAAGGAGTCTATTCGTACAGGGGACCCACGGCTTTACGTGACTGTCCGACCACGGAGCAAGTAGAGTAAAGTTTCTTGCTCAAGGAAACAAGGAGACGAAAACCGCCCGGCCCGGGGCTCGAACCCACAATGTCTGTATTACGAGACCCGTGCTCTAACCGCTCGACCACGCTCAAGTTCATGGAGACCTTGTATCTACCGAAGATGATGACCTATTGCTATAAACACAATTAGAATCTGTGACAACATAATATAAGCAGTAGAATCTTCATTCTTATCTTATTTAGACCAAGTCTCACTTTGCTCCCGATGCATCGATGTATAGCAAATTAGAAACCAGTGGTGATGCTCTGCCGATGTCTTTGTGATTTCGTAATGATGTCTTGATGCTTCGAGAGTACGTCGCCAAGGGTTCCGCAAATCATCACCACGACGTCAGCTTAAAGGCGCTGTCACACATCACCGTATTGACGAAAACGTACTAATAACGTACACTGTTTTGACTGTACGGTGATGTTCGTTATGCATTCGGTAGAAACACGTTCAATCCGTTATCCATCCGGCGGGAATGCGTTTTGCGTACGTTGAGTACGTTGTCATGTTTTGAGCAAGGTCAAAATTTTCAGGACGGTGTGTGTACGGTTGATGGACGGAGTTTGTACGGTTTGCACGCTAATCGTCCGCTACTCATACGTTATGCAATCGTTAATGTACGGTGTGCATCCGTCATGTGCAATGTACCAGGGATTCAACGTATCATTACCGAACATGAGACGCATAAACCATATGCATACCGAATATGAAACGCATTGACCGTTACATATCGAGCTCAAACCGTAGGTCTAACGAATAGATACCGTATGAAACGTTCACAAACCGAATTCCCACCGGATGGATAAACGAATTTCTCAGTTGATCATAATTATTCAGAAAGCCAGGGGAGGGGGAGGGTAACTGATATTTGTGCTCGGGTAACCACCCGAAGTCTTCCGGTTCCGAAGGTTAACGGGTATCAAATTGGTATTTTAAATCCCTGATAGAGTATCAAACTTAGAGAGAATTGTTGAATTAATGACAATTGTTCCCTAAATTGCCAATAAAAGTGTTTCAAATACCTAAAAACAGTTTTTAAAAGTGTCCAAATGGTGTACAATTACATTTTTACAGTTCTTGTAATAATTACTTCGTCGTCACATTTGCGTATATAGTCTCAGATGGGGTATTTATTCGAACAGGTATGGACTCGGGTAGGGTATCCATTCGAACAGATATAGTAGATTAATGGTCTCAGATAGGGTATGATTTCACTCGTTTGTGCATATTTGGTCTCACATAGGGCCAACATCGGAACCAGCGGATCTTGGTTTTTTACCCAGACATAAATATCAGTTACCCCCGCCCCGGGGTTTTGTTAAAGAGTAGTTTTGTGCACTGAAGAATTATTATAATGAAACTTGCGAACCGCAAAGTTTGAAGAGGTTGATTTTTAAGTGGGGATTTACCGTGGCTATTGTCTCTGTGACTACTCGTACGTTTCTTATTCGTTTTGTACGTTCCTCATACTTGATTTATTCGTTTAGTACGGAACACGTCCGGTTCTCATTCGGCGTTGTTCAGTGAGACGAGACAACTTTCCCGCTTCTTATCCGCAAGTCGTACGGTCATCGTACGGTCTATTCGTTTCATGTTCGTTAATCAATACGTTTATTGTATGGATTTCTTCACCGTATAATGCCTCTCGCCACCGTATAGCCTAAACTTTGTACGTTATTCATACGTTTTAGCTCAATACGGTGATGTGTGACAGCGCCTTAACATCGAGAAAGCATCGTCGATGGACTCCGATGCATTCGCGAAGAGTTTAACCTTGGAGTGGTATTAGGAGGGGTATAAACGCATCTTGATAGCTGTCATGATACACGTGCACTTACGATGTTTTGTCATGAAAGGATTCTCAAGATGTTCTGCCGATATCGGGACGACATCGCATGCATGCACCGACGTTGCGGCGATGCGGTGGCGAGCCTTTCATGATGTTCTCTCGAAGCATTTTAGATGTAAGCATTTCAGTGGGCCTACTACAAATTAATGCTTCTCGTTCAACTCCCCATTTGTTAGCTAATCACTCCCATGCAAAATACCCAAAATGATATCCAAAATTAAAAAAAACAAACCTTTAAAGTGTCTCCGAATAATTTGCTTTGTGGTATCATCTTAACGGGTTGTTTAGATATTCTAGGTAATAGCTTTGTCATTTTAGTTAATTTCATTATCATGTATCTACAAAATTTTGAATTTTCAAAATTTGACATTTGTAAGTTTAAAAAAAAAAGACATCTTTCAAGGTCACAGGCAACTTTTCACATATTTGAATAAAAGTTTATTTTGTGTAAGCATTTAAGTACCCTTTTAAAGACTTGGTTTTAGATAGATTGCTATCATTTTAGAAGTACTAGTATTAATGTATGTTTATAACATTGATTATGTCCTGAATTATGGTGCCCTTGTTTTGTTTTAGTTGTCTACATTTAATCATTTCAACTTCACTTATATACATTTTCATCAGCTGTCATTTCTTTTAAAGCGCAATGAAACACGATATGATATACCTTGATAATTATCTAGTAGTTATTGGAAACGAATGAGCTCGATAGCCGCCTATATACATATTTCACGTTTAAGAAAAATAATTATCTGACATTTTGTATATACAAAACAGTCAAAATCACACACAACATCCTGTGTGTGCCCTAGGATACCTACATGCTCTATTGACATTCATTGAATACTCATTAAAAAAACCTAATTGTATTTCGCGATTTCTTTCCTCTTTTCTTTGACAAAGTTTGCAAGATTGATTTCGTCTTTTCCTATGCGCATTTTGTCATGTTTATTAGATTGAATACATTTTCAAACATCGAAAACAAAAGATTAACTCTTAAAGAGTGTGCTCCGTCAGAATATGCAGTACAGAGCCCATGCTGTCGGCCAATTTAACAACGCAAAGGTCACCATGCCTCCAGATATAGTTCATCTGTTAGTAGAAAAATAAAACAATCTGATTATATTTGATACTGCTGGGTACAGGGAGCCAACAAACCCATGTATCTTATCCCCTGGATTTATTTTCATCAAGCTTTTATCATCTTCACTCAAGAATTTTAATTATCCCATTAAGGTTCATGGATTGAGTCAAGACGTTGTATCTACCGAGGATGATGACCTATTTTCTGTCAACATAATTCATGAATTAAGAATCTATGAAACCACATTCTTAATCTTATAATTTACAGAATGTCTCAGAACAGACTCGAATGATTTGCCTAGTGGTATCAGTCTTACGGGGTAGTTAAATATTTTTCGCTATATTTTTTTATCATTCTAGTATGACGTATATTATAACGTATCTTAAAAATTGATTTTAGTAATAAAAAGTAATCGTCGCTGTTCTGACATACCGGCATTAGAGTCAAAATGCTGTTTTGAGAAAATCAATGTTTAAAAATTCGCTACATGTAAAAAATTATTGTGTAATTTCAGCATGTGCTTGTCATATCTTTTAGCATTTACGTGAATAACCATGTTTTCAAGATTATTTAAAAATCTTTTCCAAGATCATTGCATTCAAAAATTTGAATAAAATTACAGTTAAAGTTATGTGCCGGTATGTCTGAACATCATAAGAGAGTTTTTCGTTATGTGCCACATACGGTATATCATAAGGAAATACATAAAGTTATGTGCCAATGCAAAATCAGTAGTTTGTGTTCAGACATTATTATTATTGTTATTATTATTATAATAATAATAATATTCCATGACATTTAGGCTAATTATTTGTTTTTTTAAAATGAACACAATCAAAAAGCCAACACAAGTAGTGTTGATTTATCAAGACCTGAATCAACACGTGCAGAGATTGAGTTCACAAATTATCATCCATAAAGGCGGAGTGACTGGAGTCCTGTACAGTTAATTAGACTTTTGTTTTTCTTAATCAAAACAAACAGCTGTTCAGCTGTTCAAATTAACATCTATGATCATTAATGTTTTCACATACCAGAGTATTCAAGCCTCTTCAGTTCTGAAAAGGGTGTTCACAACTTTGTTTTTGCTATTATACAGGGTGTATCAAAATAAAGTTTACAGTAAGTAAAGTGCATCCAATTCAAAGAGTATGCCACATTCTGTAAATTATTATTTTTTATTAGTAGACTAGACAATTGTCTTTCCAGAACAGCAAAAGTTATGAGTGTATGCCAACATGAAAGCAGTTGTGCAAAGTAAAATAAAACTAGAAAAGAAAATAACTACTGATCTTTATGGTTTCCCCTCCTTTACAAAAACTGCTGATATTCGAAAGAGAGTGCATGTCAGATCAGAGCTCCTGTTACCAAAATGTGACACATTTATGGGAATTTGCTTTAAAGAGGATCAGAGGATATTGATTAGTTATAGCGGCCGTACATGCCATACAGCGTGAGATGATGTTGACCGAGATTCAAAACTGTATAATAAAAGATTGAACTACTGATATTTTAAACAATTGGTAAAACATTGTCTCGCGTCAAAATGGACTGATTTTGGTCCATTTTATGAACTTTTTATGATTTTTTTTTGTGATTTTTGATAGGTAATTTTTTCCAGTTTACAATACAATCTTTGCCAAAAATACTTGGGACACTTTAATGACAATGAAATAGTTATGATTGTTACTCTATCACCTTGCAAAAACAAAAAAAATTATACCCTAATTAGAGACAATATGACCTAAAAATTGTGATTTTAAAATTTTCG
>JXSR01S053935.1:54009-64284 GCA_000969725.1 Ophiothrix spiculata
AATATGATCATGATGATGTATTGAGTGATATATGCCATTGTTTTGAACGACTAATGAATCATTTCGGAAATTGCAATCAAAGTCTCACTTCTCTACATCGGGTGTATTTAGATTACACCAGTACGTACAATTCGAATATGTTATGAAAACGAATTATATAGAAACTTTGAATTTGTCGCTGATATCCATACTATTCCGTCTATTCCATCCGTGGTTTCGTTTCAGTTTGAACCGACGACCTGGCCGCGGTTGAGAATCCGACGTGAAAATGAAATCTTTTATCTTTGGCAACGTTAACTTTAGTATCATTGGAGCAACGGTGTTGAAGGATTTGCTGTATGATTTATAGACTGCACATTTAGTTTCTTCAAATTTCTATGGCACGTTATAGTTCCTTTAACAAAAATCATTCCACCAGCAATAACACAAATACCACCTACTATAACCAGTCCAATGGCTAGTTGGTAACTTGAGTCCTTCTGCGTAAATGCTAAAGTAACACAGGTGACACCACCTGCAAAGATCCAAGCACCAAGAATTCCAAAACACCAGGCAGAAGGGCTGAGTCCTTTACTTAAGAAATCATTTAATTTATTACTTGATGATTGGACATTCGTGGTTCTGTGAGACCGTATTTCATAATTCACATTACCTCTTCCGCAGGCTTGCCTGCCTTGGTAGTTCTCATATTCCCTTTGGGAAACTGAAACAGGGTATCTATTTTGTTGAATGTTTGATGCTTCGTAAAGTTGTCTGGAATTGAGTATCTGTGGGTACTGCCGGTTTGTTGCCGCTTGGCTCGGCTGAGATGTTGGTGGATGATTAGTAACAGCGTTAACTCGGCTATTCTGATCATAATTATCATTTCCTTCTGGTGAAGTCGTCTGAGTAGGGTCTTGTGATGAAGCTGGTTGTTTTACATTGTTGCTCGCTTCTGGGTGGTTACTCGCCATTCTTTCATTGAATTGAGCACTTCCTTTCACGAAAATAACTTAGTGTAGAAGACATTCAATCGACTCCGCTATACAACATCTGCAATCAACAAAATTAATGTTTAGCATTGTTTAGAGCAAATTATGACCTATGGCGCACATGCTTTTTGGACTTTACCACACAACGTAACTTAGGTTGTTTGTGTTAAATCTCGCATGGGCTGCTTAATAGTGTTTGCCAGCTTTTGAAACAGTCACAGCACGATTTGTCGTTTGCTACGGCCACATATACCCTATAATCTTGATCATAAGAACCCTCTCAGCTCCACTTCAAATACTGATGTGGTGAAAAATTACATTGGTCCTCCTGTTAACTTGTTATATTTTATTCACCAGATCAGCAAGTACTTTCATATTTTGTGTTTCCAAAACAGTAATTGTTTGCCATGTCTGGATTTGAATATGTTCTTATGATCAAGGTAACATGTTTTATGATCGAGGTAACAGGGTAGAAGAGAAGTCGTCCGAGCTGGAACGCCAGAGCATACTAGTAAACAAACACACGAGTTTTAACAACCCTAATGATTTCAGAGCATAAGAATAAATATCATAATACAAAAAAAAAAATGCATAATACACTACAAGATTATAAAAACAGCAAGTTCAAATAACAAAAAGGTGTGTTTTTAGTTCCTTCTTGAAAAGGTTGATATACGTTTTGTTCCGGATGTGCGGAGGAAGTCTATTCCAAAGTTCACGTATCCTTTGCACAGTTTGTCATTTCATGATTCTATATATAAAAGTTATTTTTAAATATGTTTCCTTTTATGTACTATGTAACAGTGGAAGATGTAAAACCATTAGTAGTAGTTTAAAGGAGCTTGGTCCGATTTCTCAAAATTAAGTTTTCAATGACATATGAAAGAGACCACTCAAGAGGTATAAGTTTCAAATTTCAGCTAAATTGGTTAAACCGGTTTGATTTTATTGATAATTTTGTATTTCAGAGCTTCCTATTGTGTAACAGTACTGTGTTAAAATAATTATAGTTACCATAATAAGACATATTTTTCATACATATCTCCAAAACAGAACACAACTCAGCCGTGAAATTTCTCATGGGTTAAAAAATATAAGCAACATTTGGGTACCAAAATCTCAAAAAAGTTTCGAAAAATGTTAAGGCAATCGGACCACGCTCCTTTAAGACTCTTCTTCAAAAATTTTAGAATAATTTTGCTCCAGGTTTTCCGAGCAAATATCTGACGTAAAATAAATGATTTATCACAGATCGCTGTTTGTGTAGGTCAAGACGATAATTGGTTTACAACGGACAGCCATTTTGGCTAGAGAGTACTGTAGAGACATAATGTAAAAACCAGTAGCTACAGGGTGTCCCAGAATAAACCTTACAATCTTTGCGTGTAATTTTCTTGGATAGTTAGAAAGTATGTAAAGACTACCCTTTTATAGCCAATGAATTGAACTTTCAGATACCGTTTGTTTCATCTCAATCGGAAGTGTACAACAAAAGTTATGCTTTGTCAAATATTTAGATGTAAAATTTTCTGGTCCAATTTCTTTATTTTGCAGGTTAGTGCTCTATTGAGTATTGTCATTGATCTGATCACTCAAACGTAACGATGTTTACTAATTTATTATGTACATGCTATCTGTTATCTGTGCTGAAAAAATGAACAAATTTGATGTAAAAATAAGACAGATATAATAAATTTTCCAAGGTCACCCATTTTTATTCCATTCAAAAACATTCCTATTTCATGGCCAATAATCATGAAATTGGACCAGACAAAAATCCTCCCAAATATTTGACAAGGCATAACCTTTGTTTTACACTACTGATTGAAATAAAACAACCGGTATCTGAAAGTTCAATTCATTGGCTATAAAATGTAGTCTTTACATACTTTCTACCTATCCGTCAAACCCAAGAAAACTACACGCAAAGATTGTAAGGTTTATTCTGGGACACCCCGTATCGGTAAACTTACTAAGTACATGCAAAAGTACTGGTAAGCTTACATACCATTGAAACCTGTATGCCTCTAGCTCTTTACATATAGCGTTATGATTGATTTTACTTTACAAATGCACTCTACAGGTCTTTCCTGTAGTGGCATATATTTCTAATAAAACAAAAATACCAATCATTTAGTCGGCATAATTTTATTGCATGTGAAAGCCATTGTATGCCATACATAAGCACTTCACAGTTACCTACTTTCGACCAGGAAAGTGTAATACACGAAAGTGTAATTCTATTATTTACACTTTCCTGTTTCGACCAACTTTAATGTAGTACCCGGTGCTCGTCAAATGAATTTCAAACAAGTAATCTAATTTCACAACCTGTGATATGAATCCAATCGTTTCAATGCTTTAATTCATCAATGAAGGCGGACAAAAAACAATTTACTTACATTTTCTTAATGAAATTTATCCAAGCTGGTAGCATTAAACCATGAATGACTTTTGAAATGCTACATTACGATCTGCTATCTACAGTATATACAAATTGTCAGTATTAATATTAGTTTACACAAGTTCACTCACGTGATTATATTCACATGACTTGTTTTGTGACCTTTGCCCCGAGCTGACTCATGACTGATCGGTTGGAATAAAAGTTAACTAGAAGCACTGTGCCCTTGCAAATGTACGTTTGAAGTTGCGTGGTTGAGTTTTTTTTTTCAGGTGAAGTGGAGTTTGGTGCCTGGTTGTCGGTTCGGACATTAGGTAGACCGGCACAGACTAGGCAGACTGGGGCAGACTGACATTCGGCAGACTTGATTGCTTTTTCAAATGTTTTTACGTGTTGGAAATTTGTTTCTTAAATGAACTTTAGAAGTTGTGGTCCTTATGGGGTCAAATGTTCAAATGGCTGTGACCTCGAAAATGTGACTTGAAAATGACCTCAAAGTGATGTTACCCCAATGGTTCTATTTTTGTCCATATGGGGTTAAAGGTTAAAGAAATATGGCCGTCACCTCGAAAAAAAAACCCTCAGATGGCCTCAAGTGACCGTGTTGAACATTTTTAAGGTTTGACCTCGGAGTTGACCTGAGAGTTCAAGGCTACATATAAACAACGTCCCTTTGGAGAAAGGTTGTATTATTTGTTTAGCCCTAAGAGTTGCCATTTTAGAGGACTTTTTTCTGATAAATTTTCTCCATTTTTGTGTCAAAATATACATGACTGCTTTTAGCAACAACGTCATAGTTTGGATTTGTGCATTTTTGACTTCAGGAATGAAATTTACATGTACATACAATTTTTATTATCTTCACACTTGGTCTTAATTCCCCTGAACGTCTTCTGACTTCTGATGGCTGATAATAATCTGTTGAATTTGATGGTGGTTCTTGGTTTCCCGGTTGTGCCTCTGTTGCGTCGTAACATTCATCAGATTCCTTTGTTCACGACTTTAACAAAAGATGACGATGCTGTGTTTGAGAACTTCAGTCTGTTTCAGTTCTAAGATTGTATGACCCGTTTTTATATTCTGCAATATGTTTCCTATTCTATATTCTATATTTTATAAACGAAACTTGTTTCGGTTGTATAATTTCATATGCATTATAAGAATAATATGAACAATATTTTAGCACTAAAATCTCAATAATTTGAAAAAAATTCGGACCAATTATTATATTATGCTCCTTTCATTTGGTTTCTGGATCCAGCAACAGATTAAACAATTGTTGCCGGACACTAATCAACTATTAACCAGGAAATAGAGAATGGGAAGTTAAACAAATTGTGTCCATTGGCTCGGAATAGGAATTCCAAGGCTCTGTATCACGGGGGAGGGGGGGGGACTCAAATATGAAAGTGACGTACCTGCTCCTACCGGCTTTCGAAATGTAGGGGCAATAGGTGATAAATACGTTGAAAAATAGGGGGTCATTCTGTGTAGAGGGTAAAAAAATAGGTAATTCCGAGCAATTTGTTGGCAAGAGCGGAAAACAGGGTCATTTGGTGTAAGTTTTTGAATAAAATAAGCCCAATTTTGACATTGACGAAATCGCTGATCTTCGAAATTTTCGTAAAATTTTCAAAAAAATCGACAAATTGGGCGAAAAAAGGGGGTCATTCGGTGTAGGTTCTCAAAAAATCAGGGCAATGGATGAGAGTTACTATAAAAAAGAGGATTGTAAGGTTGACTTTCAAAAAAATAGGGGGTCATTGAGTGACAGCTCAGTGAAAAGCGGGGTCATTCGGAGCGGAGCTAAAAAAAGGGGGTCTATCGACAGGAGCATGACGCGTGACAATATATAGGACTGCCCCCGGCCCTGTATTAACCTTGGAGAAGTTCAGGCGTCCCTTTGGAGCAGAAGAAACAATCAAGGTATGCCGCATATGGAGATTAAATAAAAAGGGACTTTGTCGCTGGTTTACACAATATACAGTCTCGTAAGTAATAAAAAGACTTCAGTCAGTCCCGTATTAAGAGACTTTGGTCACAACACTTCCTACAAACAGTTACGAACATTGTTTAGTCCGTCTAGAAGGACCACGTGCAGCGAGCGAAGCGGAGCTAAAAAAAAGTCTCCCACCGCCATTTGATGTTAAAAGTCAAACACTATGGTATTCATGGCTCCATTTACAATTGGATTTAGCAGTTTCTTCAAGGAAGAACACAAACCGTTCTTGTTGATGGTCAGAAAAGTGCAGACACCAAAGTTACTTCAGGTGTCCCCCAGGGTAGTGTGCTGGGACCGCTACTCTTTCTGATCTTCATCAACGATCTGCCTGAATGTGTCAAGTCTTCAACAACTCGCCTGTTCGCTGATGACAGCATCCTCTACCAATGGATAACAACAACTGCTGACTGTGTCTCTCTGTAACAAGACCTTGATGCCCTGCAAGACTGGGAACGGAAATGGCTGATGAAATACAACTATACCAGCTCTGTGTCTGAAATGATAAATGCCCTTAACTGGCCCTCGTTAGAAGACAGACGCTGCCATAGCCGACTTGTGATGTTATATAAGATTCACCATGGACTTGTTGACATCGATCAGAGCCTATACTTGACTCCTCTTTCAACCACCACCAGAGGTCACAACTCACGGTTCTTCATTCCACGCACCAACTCCACCGTCTTCACCAGCTCCTTCTTTCCCCGCACTATCAGGGATTAGAACAAGCTTCAATTCGATCCTGCGGTGTGTCTCACCCTTGATGCCTTCAAGTCTGCATTAGCCTTGCATTAAGGGCAGCCAGCAGCTAATTTACCTGCATCTTGTTTTTTTACTTGCACTTGTAAATATATATCACCATTGTCCTGCATGTCCTCCTGGGTCGTCACATGTGCACACCAGTGCGTCTATCTTCGCTTTTTGAAGGCTGCACTTTAAGGGAGAAAGAAAGAACGGGCGTTGCTTGCTATCCTTCTTCACCATGTTCACGGACTGTTCGTAACTGTTCGGACGAAGTATTGTGACCATTTTAGTCTAAGATTGCACACATTTTCTTGTTGAAACACTTTGATTGTTTATAATAGTTCTCTTGAACACAATATCAAAATAACAAACTTTGTTGTTTTCAAGTTTAAATTTACAAGTTTTGTAAAATACAAGAGTCGATTTCGGTATTGGATCATCGGCTCGATATCGAATCACACTGCATTGCCTTATGGAAGACCTGAGCAGTTCTAATAGACTTTCGTATGTCCCATAATGCATCTTGAAAGCACCGCAAACTGCGCAGTCGAGTTGTGCGCAATGCGCAGCACTTCCAATATGGTAGACTGAGCAAGATTACGTCACAAGGTCCCGTATTTGCGGTACTTTCAAGATGCATTATGGGACACACGAAAGTCGTCTATTGCATAACAATAGCTGGAAGATTTGAGATCATTCCATGATCATAGCTTCCAGGATACGTTCAAGATAAGGAAGAGGTGGAGGTGGGCTATCTCCGTCAGAATCAGAAATAACAATGGCACTGTGATGATTAGAAGATGAGCTCATATCAGGTAAATCTGCATATTGCTTCACATTGTTTGGCTTTAATGATGATACAGGGGTCGAAGACCTAAGCTGTGGGCTGGATCGCTCTTTGTCTTGAGACCGCCTAGCTGGATATGTGAAATTATCACTTTTGGATTTACCACTACAGGTATTACTATTATTACCGTTACGTGGCCATGTATTCTGTTTAGTCTGTATCTTAGGTTTGTTCTGATATGATAAATCTTCTGAAGTCTTTGAAACGCCGTGTCTTGAATTCCTAGACTGTTGCTGAGTACCTTTGAAGTGCTGTTGTTCTGGTTTGTGAGTTCTTTGAGTTGTAATTGAGGTCGATGGCGCTCCATGAATCTGAATATTTACCACAGGACCCTGAACGTGCTGATGTCTGTAAAAGAATATTTTTTTTTGAAAATGGATTAAATTGTCGATTAAACAGACATAACTGATGAGAACAAGATAGTAGAACCTTAAAAATTAACATATCTTAACATGTATGTTTGTCTGACTTTTTATCTAATGTAGTTATTCAAGTAGTATAATAGCTAATATACGAGGGGTAAGATCACCTGGAAGAAACAGAGCCAGGAATGTGATGCCTCACCCCGAAAGGGGGGACTTTGCAGATGATATCAATTTTGAGATTATCATTGCATATGTTACAGCATTTTCTAAGCTTTAAAATGACACCTTATTTGTCGAAATTGATCAAGGCGATCAAATTTTACGACAGAAAATCTGCTGGAAATTTTTATTATTTTTTGCTACCTATTTTCACCAGTATCTTGAAAAGTGTTCTGTCGCAAAGTCCCCCTTTTCGGGGTGAGTCGTCGTCACAAATGTCCAGTGGCATCGCCAGAGAGACTTGGCATGGCATCATGGCAATAATTGCTTGATTGGAGGTCAAGATCCAGATGGAGTCAGGTCATTTAAACTAGTGTAATTGAGATGTAACTGGTTTATTTTAGGAAAAATAATCCAAGGAAACTATAAACCGCTCCGGAAAATGTCGGTCGTTTCATTGATAGCTTGGTTTTGTATTGACCTTCCCTTCCCTTACCCCAATTGTTTTGAAAATACTACTTCTTCGACACTACTAAAAACACTTACATTTCAATAGGTGATCCATCAAAATAATGATCATCAGGTCCATTCCGTACTGATCTATGTGGCAACGGAGAATTTGTTGAATTTGAAACAGTTTTTGAGTTTCCATCTACTTGATCGTAATAAGACATGGCTGCACCGATGTTGTCTTCTCCCTCAATACCATCATTCTGATGATGAAAACTTTGACTGAGGCTAATAGTAACAACCGGCATTTTATGTTCCCTGTCGTGTTTGCTTTTCCTATGGATATACCAACCTCCGGCACCAACTCCAAGTCCAACGGATAACAACAAGAGTCCAGCGATGGAAATACCTCGAACTCCATCTTCTTGTGACCAGAATGTAATTCCAAGGAGGATCATGGCAATACCACATCCACTGAGTACGATGCATAGGACAAGCAGACTTCCTGGAGTTGAGAGGTTGACTGCTCGGAGTCTTGCTGAAGTGTAAGAGTGTGGATCTTCGCCAGGATAGTCGTTGTTGTTCATCACTTTCTTTGTGTTTATATAGGGACTTTATGTCTGAATGTCACAAGACTTTATTCCATTGTTTCGTTTCTTAACATAAGTGGTGCAGCCGTTAGTCTTACTATTGTTCATCATCCACTTCATCAGTTGTGACATCGTAATTTTTATCAATATATTAAACACAACATGGACAGCTCAGTCCGTATTCTGTAGTTCTGATTCGCCTCATATAATTATTGGATGATTGTCGCAATTGTCTGTGCATAGAAACATTCTGTATGACATGTATGACAAACAGTTGGTTGAATTTTCAGTTAAGAATATGAATATATCCAGCCTGAAAAATACTACACGAACTTAAGCATGTTATCACAATTCCCAGATAAAATTTCCGTATATACAGCTTCATCTGTCAGCATAAAAATGTAAATATACTGGTTCATAGTCCTTGTTTAACCTGTTGCAACGCTGTGTGTATCTTCTCGACATTGTAAACACGTATAAAAAGAGGATGCATGCGGAATCCCTTGCAGATTAGAAGGCTCAGTTAGCTCTGTAAAAATTAAAATCACAACGAATCAACTTTTGTGGACATTATCCTCATCATCATCATAACGACTGGTATAATATTTCAAAACAAATAGTAAAATATTTTCTACACAAATGATTTCAAAAAATAATTGAATAAACAAACACTTGTTGACATAGCACAGTTTTTGCTGTTATCTATTTCTATAATTAATTAGCAATATATCATGCATGAACCTGACTTTGAATGAATATTGATCTACGCAAAAACCTCAAAACCTACAGCACACACTAAAATTGTATTTAACTAACATTCAATTTCCGATCAAAATAATTGATTCACAGAGCCAAAAACAATGTAATTAATTATATTTAAGTGTTTAATAGTCGAAATACCAGCTTTATATGTGTAGTTTCATTATTCGGTAAACAATGGATGACACGGTGGAATTTCAGACAACACGTGTTGCCGATTGTATGATTGTAATATAGAGGAATTCCGTAATAATTTATGAACATGATGTTATAAAAATTATATGTGACATTTAATTTCAGAATGGTTGTACACAATAGACACAGTTGCAAATGCAAGCTGATGACAATATAGAGATGATGTATAAATACCACCAATGTGCTGACTGGAACGTTATTTTTGAATTATTTGTAATTAGAAAAAATATAACCAGCAAAACAACTTGACCGAGTATGCATTTAACAAAAAAAAAACATTTTTATATATAACGTTAACTGTAACCCTTCGTAAGTTAACTGTAACAATCTAACATATGATTTGGAATCATTGATCAGTTTTATTTATCGATATGCCTCAAAATATGAGGGGATATTTTGTTTGAATAAATGTCCAGATATCATGACAATGTGTGCATATAATGATACGTGTAATAGTTGCATTTTTCTGTAGTGCTTGTTTAACCAATTTTGAAATTTCACTCCCTGTTTTGGCAACCAATTTTGACAATCTTACATTTTCCTACATTTTGATATGTTGTTTGGAAGGTCATCAACTGTTAATTCCACCGTGTGTTGCAATTTTGTCTACGTTAAACCACATATTTGCCATGCATTATTTTATTACAATGTGTCCCAGAAAAAAACCCCTTTTTATAGAAAAAACGTTCACTTACTTTCTGACTATTCGATTAAGGCGTTTGGTCCACGCGCCGTTCACGCGTACCAGTACGCGCCAGTTTCCGAGTTGGTTAGTCCCGCAATACGCATGCG
>JXSR01S053935.1:64334-91301 GCA_000969725.1 Ophiothrix spiculata
CTTAAAATTCCTTTGCTACGAGTGGGGTTCACGCGTGAACCCCATCGGATTTAGAATAATACAATAATATTATGTATCACTATAGGAGCACTTTTGTTATTATTTGAATAAAGGTAAAAATAAATGTTGTGTCAACATTTTCAATATTAATGCGCCAATAGAAAGACACGTAAAATGTATCCTAAATTTTCGTTTTGGAAATCCCTAGCCCTAAATTTACTAGCTTCTATTAAATCGCGACCGCCCCCGCCTGATGTAGAGGAATTCCGTAATAATTTATGAACATGATGTTATAAAAATTGTATGTGACATTTAATTTCAGAATGGTTTTGCACAAAAGACACAGTTGCAAATGCAGGCAGGATGACAATATGCAGATGATGTATAAATACCAATGTGCTGACTGGAGCGTTATTTTTGATTATTTTATAATAACAAAAATTAACCAAATAAATGAGAATAAAACGACAACAAAACAACTTGAATAAATATACTTTTAACAAAAAAACAAAAAAAAAAAGGAAAAGAAAAAGAAAACCACACATTTTTACAGAACGTTAAGTGTAACAATCTAACATTATGAGTTGGAATCATTGATTAGTTTTGTTTATCGATATGCCTCAAAATATGAGGGGATATTTTGTTTGAATAAATGTCCAGATATCATGTAATGTGTGCATATAATGATACGTGCAATAATTGCATTTTTCTATAGTGCTTATTTAACCAATTTTGAAATTTCACTCCCTGTTTTGGCAATCAAATTTTACAATCTTCGACTGTTAATTCCACCTTGTGTTGCAATTTTGTCTACATTCAACCACAGATTTATTAACCTAATCTGGGTTAACGTGGTGATGCATATTACAATGTGCCCCCCCAAAAAAAAAAACAAACAAACAAACAAAACCCTTTTTACAGAAAAAACCTTAACTTACTGACTGTCTGTAAAACCTAAAACGAAAACATGCAAAGATTTTCCTTGGACTCGGTATAATATATGATAGTACAATATTCCATGACAAATAATGTTCCTATTCATGCAATACTTCTATGACAAACTGATTACTGCCTTATCACTGGATAGTAGGTGCAATAGAAATATGGTGACCTTCAAAAACTTACCTAGCATTTTCTATCATTTTTCCTCTTGTACATATCATCTTCATAATTACCTCGCATTTTCTATCATTTTTTCTCTTGTACATATCATCTTAATAATTATCCTCGAAACTAAATAACAACAACTCCATGTAAATGCGAACAGTTTAGACCTAATCAATTTTATCTCATCTGTAGCAATAGTGTTTGATATTGCTAGGTCAGAGGGAGTAAAGATCATTTATTGTACTTTATACACCACCTATACTCAAGCTGAAACAATATTACGATTTAGGAAGATATGTTTAGAAATTTGATTCGACGCGACATTCGAAAAAGAATTAATAAAAATATAATGATGGATTACTTGGTATGTAAAATAATTTGGCACTGTGCCAAAATAGTTTGCATTTCGAAGCACGGATTGACTTTACTTTATTTACACGTAATGCTAGTGGGGTTGTTGCTTATATGTACATTAATTATATTCACTGTCTATTTTTACGTATATACATATATGTACTTGGTTTTGTATACCAAATACCACATTTTATGTCCGAAACCTAGTGTCTTAAAGAATTTTTTGTAAAGAACCCTTTCTAAAATTATCAATTGTATTTTTGAGAATGTGTTGATTTTACCAATGGCCTCTTCAACAACAACTCTCTTTCTATATGTGCACAAGACCTTAGAGATGCATTGTACCTTTAAAGCTGTTAAGAGACTGCTTTGTGTAGATAGTTACCACTGAAAGTCATATGGGCATTACGTGGTGTTGATCAAAACACTGGGACTTTGCAAATAAACTGTTTATTGATACAGTCATTGTGATTGGTCAATTAGGCTAAATATCATTCCTCAATGTGAATAGAATAAAGCCAAAACTCCCCAATTCCAATTTCTCAGATGATCACATCCCCATCCCAATACCTATAATTACTTAGCTGTGCCATAAGAGGAAGGAGATATTTTGTGCTTCTAAGCATGTATTACTTACTATGAGAGTAGACTGATTTTATAGGAAACTATATATATAATCACATACTAGTACAAACAATTTCATAAGCATGATAAGAAGCAATGAATAATGGCAAGCATAATTATTGAGCATTTGGTACACAGTGTAATCTTGACCATGACTCCGGGGTAACGTGAGTTTGTCCTTTTTGAGGACTATTCTTGTTTACCATTGCCTTTTCATAATACAAAGCAATTCATTTTATGTTCATTCTTCAAATAAGATTAGACATGTTGAAAGGGAGTCACTGAGAAAGCCGTTTGAACTATTCCTTCTAGAAAGTTTTGCTCGTCCGATTTTAAAAATATGGGTTCTTGCTTATTACCAATATTGTTAAATTTATGCATTACCAAGAGTCAATCAATCAACCAATCAATCAATCAATCAATGATTCACTGTACTTGCATGACATACATACCCATGAAGGCGCTATATCATGAAAACGCACAAATAGCAATAAACACATGTCAGTTTTGCGAGACTTAAGTAATCGCATAAAAAGCAGTAGTATTGTAACAAAACTTGTGAATTTAGGAAAGAGCACAAAAGGCAAACAGTGCGGACTGGGTTGCGAACGCAGAAAAAGCAATATACTATGAGCTATATCAGCAATTTGTGTGATTTGCAATTTTTGGACACCATGGGCATGCGTATTATATTAGATTGCTATTTATGCGATTTGTGCGATTCATGCGTTTTGTAAGT
Organism: Ophiothrix spiculata; assembly: GCA_000969725.1. Lineage (NCBI taxonomy): Eukaryota > Metazoa > Echinodermata > Ophiuroidea > Amphilepidida > Ophiotrichidae > Ophiothrix > Ophiothrix spiculata. Next base: position 67,159 of record JXSR01S053935.1, read on the forward strand.
ACACGGTCACAAAGTTGATTGCTATTTGTGCGTTTTGTGCGATTTGTGCGTTTTTTGTATCTTTTTCAGCACAAGATGATTTAGTTGATTGCTATTCCTGTCTTGTGAGTCCAAAGCCCCGATAACGAAAAATCGATGGTGCGGTAGCGCCAAGATCGTTGCGGCTCGAAACCAGGCGCCGATTTTAGGTGCATAGTCCAAAGCGTACCCCTTCATGCATTAGCATAATTTCAGGTGATTGATGGTTTATTAGGTTCAATTTATTAAGAGCCCCGCAGGGCAACATAGTCCAAAAACCGCATAAATAACAGTAATAGCAACCACCTAAATAAATTTGTACTTTTAGAACGCATAAAACGCACAAATCGCACATGATTCAGGAGTCTAATAATTTAAAAGCAATCAATTCTGCCTATTTTGATATTTTTATAGAATTTCTGGCTATAATATTGTTCTCTTAGAACATGCAAACCCTATGTCTTACAAGCAGGCGATGCCTTTTGATATCTGGACCTGACTAATACGGCTTGCAATAAAGAGTCCAAAAGTCTACACAGTTTCCTATTTAAAACACTTGAAATTTAGATTACCAATTCTGCATATGATTTAAGAGTGCATACCGTATAACTTGATTTAGAAATCGTTTAATGAATGCTAATGTTCGTAACTTGTATTTTGCTTAATTGATTTTTGTCTTCTTTTGAAAACAATATTTAAGTAATGGTTCTTGCATTTGGCACTTGGCAGACTAGGTTATATCGCTTTGTTGATTTGAATATATGAATTGATATCTTGACACAAGTGTATTTAACGGGTTTGTTTCTTTTATAAACAGAGATGAGGTATGTTGGCTCTGGATGGTGGTAATTGTATGCAATGTAGTTGGTTGTTAATGTGTGTCACTTTAAAACATTGTAGAGGCTATTTTCACGAAAGACTTATTTCTTTAGAGAGCCTATATTTGAGGTTACAAATGTATGGATCAAAAACTGTATTTATAGAAAATAAATCCTTACCTTTTCCAGAAAATATCAGCCTATTCTTGCCAGCTGTATATTAAAAACACTTATTATGACCATGTTTCAATCAAAAACTCAAAAACGTGTTAAGAAGCGAATGAATGTAGTTCATTCTTATGTGTCGGTAGAATTCATCAATATAGGTTAATACTTGTCATCAACACTTACTTTTTATGCCGTATATTTCAGTGATACCAATCACTGTCCTCAGCGGTCTAATTCTGAGTTCCAACTGATCCTCCTCTGAATTTCGCCGTAGATGGCGTCCTAGATGACGGTATTTCCCTGGTATTTCCAGAAGAGAACCATAAATACTTAGTAGATGAAAGTTCGCGTCCGTCTCTATTTAGGGTGGGGCTGGTCTCTCTTATTTCGCGTGGTAAAAAATTGTCCTCCCTGTATAGCATAAGCTCAGCGTTATTAGGTCTCTGTTACTAACTCGTCTGATTTATTCGATAAAGAACATGGAATAAACCATGTGAAATCCGCCTTAAAACGTTGCGGATATACGGACTTGAGTTTTAAAGAGCCTGTGCTATGAAGAAACACAAAACAGGCTCATTCTCCAATAAAGCGTGCAACTTTGGCATTTTCGTGTCGCTGACATATATGTATCTTGTTTAAATTTGTTAAGCCAATTATAAATGATTTTAGTAGTTTAGTTTGTAGACGAAAGTCATATTAGCAACATGCATTAGATTAGAAGTTGAAACATGCCGGGAAATAGCAAAAAGTATTAATCGTAAAATGCATTACCCTTGTTTTACCCATGTCTCCAGCCATATTGCGTTCTACATGTTCAATACAGTGTAGCCCCTTTTTAACAGGCTCTAATTAAAAAATATAAAACTTTGTAACATACACTCTGAGTCTTAGAAAGGAAGAATCAAATATGAGACCAAAAGGATTAATTTTGATCCTTTTTAGGTATCAAATATGAGCTTACCCTTTAAGGATCAAAGTGATCCAAAAATAAGGATCACAATTCTTGATCCGAAAAAAGGATCAAATATTTCTTATAAAAAGATCTGCCTAAAAACATCACACTGAAGTGACCCTAGCAGGGTTTGAACCCACGCCGCATGTACATCATGTAATTACGAGACCAACGCTCTAACCATTCGGCCACGGGACACTCAGCTGTCTAGTGTGGTGAAATCATCGTATTTATACCATTGTATACATTCCCGGATATGTAGTGGATATAGGATGTACTCAAATATGAAACTAAAGATCACGTTAGATCCAAACGCGGTATCAAATATGAGCTCATCCTTTCCGTATCAAAGTAATCCAGAAATACGGATCAAAACTTTGATATTGTAATCAAAAAGGATCTAAATAAAATGATCCTAAAACCGGATCAAAAATAATCCTGGTGAATTTGATCCATTTGTATATATTGATCCGAAAAAGGATCAAAAGTGATCCTTAAAGGATCAAAATAAAATGATCCCGAAAAATACTCATATATTTGATCCCGGCCTTCTAAAAGTGTAGGGTCATTATTTTATTACAAGAGCTGTTTTATTGCATGTCGCCATACGTTATCTATATATGATAGATTATTAGTCCAAAATATTACTCACTACTTTAGCTTTCGCCATCTTGGCTGATGGCTTGATCACAAGTGCCCTTGGTTCACTGCTTCCCCCGGGAAACTTGATGCTTGTCTCTTCCACAGGTTTGTGATGTTTGTTGACAAGCAGCGAATGTGACCTAGAGTGTAACCTTCGTCACGTTTGAGTACTTTGGACCCCTTCTTGCGAATTTGTATTGCTTCACGTATTCTCCTGGCAAACGTATTATTGTTTCTGTCGAGAACATTGGCTTTGTCCCAATTAATAATATGGTTTTCCGTGGCAACACGGTCAGCGATGGCCGACTTGTGTTGTTCGTGTTCGATGCCTTTTTCTGTATGCCCTCATGAATTTCTTGCCTTCAATTGTCTCAACATCTTTTTTATGTTCTTTCATGCGGACATCAAACTGTCTCCTCAATGTACGACTTGCCACATCCACCACAGGGGAATTCATAACAACATCACTATTTTCAGTGATATCTTTCTTGGACGAGCATAGTGCGAATGGTGTTGGTTGTGCGCATGGCGGTAGTAATACCATGTTTTTGGTAGACACGTTTCAGTTTTTCTGAGAGGCCCGCCACATAAGGAATTACTACCATGCCGTAGGTTTTGTTTGCAACGTCTTTCTTTGGTTTACTTTTTTTTTTGTCTTATCCTTCATTTGTTGTTTAACCCTCGTCTACCAAGGGGTGGGGGGTCTGACCCCAGGCATTTGGGTAAACTCTTTTACATCCTTTGCAGTCATTTTCATGAAAAAATTAGGGGGTACCACCTAAGGTGCATGGGGTTAGGGTAGGCCGTTGGGGTTGGTTAAGCCCCGGAAAATGTTAAGTCGCCATTTTGAAAAATATATGCATGCTATGAAGCTGAAACTTACAGGACATATTAGAATTATCATTTTCCTTCTTTATTAGCAAAACACCCGATGAAAATTTGTTATTCAGAACTTTTACAGCAAAATTTTGATTTGGTGGTCATTTTGCCAAAATCCCGATTTTCCGATCCGAACGAACTTTATGACGTCATAATTACGTAACGCCGATTTTTGTGATCTTGGTATCATTGGATAAGGGAGGATAATACCTACCTATTGACAGCAAAACCAAGTTCATAAGGGTTCCGTTCCAAATATTTAGGGGGTGGGGTTGCAACAACCCGCCCCCCGCCCCCCTTGGGTAGACGTGTTACAAAAAATAGCCTGGGTAGACGAGTGCTAAGTCTATCAAGGGCCCATTTTGGGTACCCACAATCTTTGAGCGCCGAAGCGATATGCTATTTTTCGTTGATTCTTTCCTCCTTTTCCTGACAACGTTGTCCATCCTGTCCATGAGTGCGAGTGTCCTTATGACACCGAGCTTTTGATGCAGCGGATGTTCTGACTGAAAGTTAAGTACTGATCTGTGTGGGTTTTCTTAGGGTAAACTAGCAGCTTGACCGAGCCATCATCCGTACGCACAATCAAGGTGTCTAAAGAGGAGATCTTGTTGTCCGTTTCCTCTTCATACGTAAATGTGATCGAACCCGTAGGACCAGTTTGATTTGAATGTTCCGTAAGTTTCTCAGTACTGCCTGCTTTAATAACCTCGAGTATGTCATCGACATATCGTTTCCAGAGTTTAGGTTTGATGTCTAGCGTAGCAGTGGCATCTTTTTCAAGCCATTCCATGAAGAGATTGGCAACAATCGCCGACACCGGGCTCCCCATAGCTTTGTCTATAAAGCTGACCTCTGCAACTAAAATAGGTGGTTGTGAGGACAAGGTCGCATGTACTCTAGATCACATGTATGATTCGTTGCTTATCAACAAACATCATAAACCTGTGAAAGAGACTAGCATCAAGTTTTCCGGGAGAAGCAGTGAACCAAGGCACTTGTGATCAAGCCATCAGTCAAGATGGCGAAAGCTAAAGTAGTGAGTAATATTTTGGATTTGCCACTCATAATCTATCATATTTGTCTTCAATCCTACGAAATATGAACTTATTTACGGAAGATACGTTATCATTTTTCAATTGGTCAAGAAACTTTAGAAATAATGAGGGTAGACGGATGTTACCAAATGTGTTCAATCAGACTGACTTTGGTGTTATGTAATATATTTGGAAAGCAAAAATGTGACTCTTTTTTCTTTGTGTAGATACGGCCTTGTGGCTCTCAAACCTCGATATACGAAAAGAAGTAACAAATACATTGTATCTGAAACTACTTCGCGGAAATTCTCTTTTTTCATTTGTTTTTTTAAATCGTGAAAATTGATCAAACAATGGTAAAATTGTGTTTTTCAATTCTTTCAACCAATTCAGTAATGATTGAAAGATAGAATTACTTTATTTACATCTTAGGTGGGCTTTTTCAAGTTGTAAAATGTTTTTAAGACTTTCTTTAATCTGCTCTGCGTAAATATTTTTGAAATTCAGACTTCTTTCAGTGATTTAATTCGATTTTAAAATCTTGTACTCTGCCTTATGAATATTCATATCCACCGCCTAGATAGCGATACTGCTAATTTTTCATGCATAAAAGAATATGAACCATTGTACATTTACGGGCGCTGATATCAGACTGTATGTCCTTATTTTGATCTTGATTGTTAATCAATTTAATCAACGGAAAGTCATCTCCAAACGGTTAACCACACCCTGGGACGACGCCACATGTAGGCTACATGAAGTTAACGGAGTGTGATCTTCCTTGTGAAGACGATGACGAGTACAGTTGAGATAATAAGAACGCCATAATTTGATGTCTGCGTTCTGCTACCTGTATTCGGGTCAGTTGATATTTTTCCTGAAAAAAGATAGAGAAACGAAACTACTCAAATTAGTGTTTGGAGCCCTGTCCTTTGGGTCAACATTTTTTCAAACTTTCTGAGATCTTGGTACAAAAATATTCCTTATATTTTTCTCATTACCCATGTGAAATTTTACGGCTGAAACATGTTGCGTTTCAGAGATATAAGTGAAAATGTGTTAAATTATTAATATTATGGTAACCATAATATTAATTACACAGTAAAGTATAGGCAAATGGAAAATACAAAATTGCTCGTAAAATTAAAACGGTTGTTCCGAATTAACTGAAATTTGAAATTGAAGTATCTTAAGTGAGCATTCTTAACTTACTTTTGGAAAATCGGACCATGTACCTTTAAGGATTATTCCATTACGTTTTCGTGTAATCGAGGGTGGAATGTCGTCAAGAATCGGACGGAATCGCTTCAATTTTTGACGCCATTCCACCCTTGGGTCAAATCAGGGATTGAAAGATATAATATAATGAACCCAATTACACGCATATGGGTCAAATGGTAGGCTTATGATAAGCCTACCATTTGTATGAGCTTGTATGTTCAAAATTTCAAAATGCATCCTTTTCACCTCACAAAATCATTCGATCCTTTCAGCTTGTTGCTCTTAGAAAGTTACTTGGATCATTATCTATATCATCGCTGAGTATCGTATTGGCTGATTGCGATCATATGATTATTCATAGATAACAATCAGGTAATCAGAACACGGATTGCAGGATTGACTAAATTTGGCAAATCAAACATATATATGACATATCCAACGTGTAAAAAGGTATACCAATGAGTGACCAATCACCATGAACCTCGAATTAAAAAGGCATTAGTGAATCATACTATGATCTATGTGTTTGAATTAAAGACCATTCTTATAACTGATATACTCCCGCCGTTGATGGGGTAAATCCGAAGAATCGGACGGGGAAACGGAACTCAGAACGAGGGCAAGTAGGGTAATATCATACTTGCCCTCGTTCTGAGTTCTGATTCCCCGTCCGATTCTGCGGATTTACCCCATCAACGGTTGGAGTATGTCAATTATGGTCTATAGATTCATGCATATATATTCCGTGTATACTCTATTTGGATGCTCGCATACAGGGCCTGGACTCGCAAAGCTCGATCATTTTTGCCTCGATGGAATGCTCAGTTTGCAAGTAAATTATACGATTGCCAATATTAGATGAAATGTAGATATTAAAAAGCAGGCAATGCCGAGCTCAAACGGGGAGATCTCAGAGTCGCACTTCACGTTCATTTTTCCAGACAAAACAACGCGAGTTTATTACATTATTCATGTTATTATTCAAAATAACACAACATATTTATACAATATCATTTGTTATTTAAAAAAAAAAAAAAAACTATCACGCCTACAATCAGACAAAGTTGGAAATCAATCGATTTGTTGGAACATCATGCATGAAATCATGAGGTTTCGGCGAAAAATGAATCAATGTTTTTGAAGTAAACGCAATTTTGACCTTGAGATCACTAGTAAATATTCATTATAAATTAGAGACTCTACTCCATGTGTACGCCAAAAATTGGGATATTCTGACACGTGTATATAAGTAGGCCAAAACTTGCCGTTAATATGACGTTCCACCGTCTCGCTCGCAAAAAAGAACTGTATCCTTAAAGGAGTATTTTGCCTATTACAAGAACGGTCAAGACCTGGTGAATACAATAGGCACATGGTGATATAGTCATTACAGTGGCTCTACAAAATGTTGCTACTCTTATTCTTTTTTTTTTCAAACGAAAGAAATGAAATGTTAAGTAAATAATCCTGAGAAACTGACCATTGACAAAGAAACTACACACGTTGACGTTTCCCGTTGGATCTTTAAACACATATTGGACGGCTTTGCAACCAACAGCAAAGAAATCCCCTGGGCGATGAGTTTGGCTAACCAGAGACGCGTGACCAGAATTGTCTGTCGCCTTGGGTTCAACCCAAATCACGGACTGTAGAACATCTTCTGATGCAACGTAAAATGTCAGTTCATGTGGACACTGGTGTATATCTGGAGGAACATCATCGACGACTATTTGGGGAGAGAAAAATGCGAATATATACATCTTCATTGGTGGGGTAAGGAAAAAACGCCTATATAAGGACGTTTGAAACTCGGCTCGTGTCACCTGCTAAAATGAGTTTCTTCAACATAAACAATTGAACAGGAAGATTAAATTGCCTGATTCGAGTCACAAATGCTGCAGCGGACCACTAAAACTATAGGTTAGGGTAAACTAAAACAAAAGTGTTATACGCCCAAAATGTAAACATTTTAAAAACTCCACATACGAAAATACTCAAAAAGCGACTTTCTACTCGACTCTAGACTTGAATTTGATCATGACCGTGATGATAATTTATGCTACAGGCAGTAATAGGCCTATCGTCGGAGGACTATCAAATGAAACACTTAGATGCCCCCGCTTGCACGTTCTTCTCCAATTCTAAAAGTTAGACATCGTGCAGTCCCCACGTTGCTAAGACTTACCTGATATAAAGAACGAACACGTGCTCTGAAGTCCAATGCTATCAATAAAAACGTAATTGATAGCCGTAGTTCCTATGCTGAAAGAACTCCCTGGTGATTGGTCTGGTTTGATTGTAGAAACAGGACGCGAACTTTTAGCTGTAGGTTCGGTCCAATCAACATTTACTTTGTTATCGTCGTCTGGAGCTAGATGAGAAAGATCATCTGGACAATTGCTTACAACTGGAGGCGTACCGTCTAACACAATAACTGAAAGACAATTAAGAGATTTGTCATGGGGTATAATGGCAACCCGGGAATGGAAAATTGCACTTCACTTTCAACAAGGTAAAATAATGTAAATTAATGTAAGCTCAAGTTAAAGGAGCTTGGTCCGATTTTTCAAAATTGAGTTTTCATGATCATTCATATGAAAGATGACCACTTCAGATGTTTAAGTTTCAAATTTCAGCTGAATCGGTCAAAAGGTTTTGATTTTAAGAGCAGTTTTATATTTCAGAGCTTCTTATACTTACTGTACAAAATTAATTATTGGTTACCATAATTAGACTCATTTTCATATATATCGCCAAAACGGAAAATAACTCAGCCGTGAAATTTCACATGGGTTATGAGAAAAATATGAGCAATATTTTGGTACCAAAATCTCAAAAAGTTTGAGGTAATCGGACCATGCTCCTTTAATTGCAAAGATTGAAAACAGATCATTTCTACACTATTATTGGGTCCCTAAAATGCGAAAACGTATGTGTGTCTAATTCACAAAAAAAGTTTTTCGTTTTCTTGAATACCAAGTTGAAATTATATTGAAAATGGTTTGATAATGAAATGCCTTTGTAATGTACTTTCAAGTCGAATATGTTTAAATTGCGTTAACATGGTAATTAGATGCAACCACATAATCTATCGAGGTCAAATTTGTTGCAAAATTGACATTTGTGTCGGAAAAAGGGGACACTTTATGTACTAAAATTCTAATGTTACTGAAAAGTTATATAGACAGTAACCAACATTGAGGTAAATCTTATTGTATTATTTTGAATGACTGTTTAATCTTTTCTTGCCAGTAACTAACCTCTCACGACAAACCGGCAAAGATTAATATTTCCCGAAGGATCACTGTACACATATTCCACCGACGTCCCACCAATAGGGAAGATATCACCTGGTTTGTGATTTTGACTAATTAACGACACTTTGCCTGAATTGTCACTGGCCTCTGGTTCGATCCATGATACTCTAGCACTAGTTTCTGTGGATTCATTGTGTGTCACGTCATTCGGACATTTCTTTATCATTGGAGGAGTAACGTCAAAGACTGTGGGCGAATATTTGAGAAAAAGACAGAAAGCGGTCTTTACTATTACAGGAATAAAAGACCAACCAATATGTTTTATATATCCATGTTGTTTTAAGCGGGCAATACTAAAAACTATCCATAGTCTTTGTAGAATTTTCGAAGGCCTTTGATAGTGTAAACCGGCAGGTAATGATGCATATTTTACTTAAAACCCTTTCAGACCCATAGAACGCCTGAGCGTTTCTAGCAAATAAAGAAATACTTAAAAAATACAATAACAAAAATGTTTGTATCTCTGACATGAAACATTTGGTGTCATTTTAAAGCTTTTAATGTCCTCTAAGACCTCAGGAAAAGAGATTTAGCATAACATGCATACCATGATAGGTATGATGATATATACTTGAGAAGGTGAAACCTCAAAATTGGAACTTGAAAATTAATTCGGGTCCGAAAGGGATTTATATAATTATAACTATGGTATCCCTGAGGAGATTTAATGTTATCACTGACATGTGGAAGAACAATGATTTTATATTGAACATGTTTTTAACCGTGTTGAAATAAAGAATATATATATTGTGAGTGACATTGCTATAATGTATATGACAACACAACAAGTTTTTTGCAGAGCATGGATGGTCCAACCAAGGAATTTATTACAACAGCAGGAATTCTTCAAGTGGCCAATCTTCCTCCCTTCCTTTTTGTTATTTTGGTCGAATATGTATTGCGACAGTCAGCTGATACCATGAGTGAAAAGGGCCTCACAATTGGCAGAAGATCTGGACGTCAAAGTCAAAAGTATCTGACAGACCTACACTATGCAGATGATGTCTCCCTGACCGCAGAACTTATATCATCCGCTCATGTTCTACTGGTTGCATTCGAAGAATTTGAATGGAACTGCCATCATGGAAGTAGACGACTTTAAATACCTTGGGTTATATGTACTTGATAGCAAAAAAGACTTCTTGACAAGAAAGGGACATGCATGGATCGCCTGTAACAAGCTTGATGTCTGATAATACCAGACAACCACGATTGAATTCTTCAGGGCTTGTGTGAATTCTTCAGGGCCTGTGTTGAAAACATCTTACTTGTACGGCACAGAAAGCATCTTCACTAGGCTACTAATGCGTGTCCAAAATATGTCCTGGAAACAACTTCCAACTAAACATCAGATTTATGGTGATATACCCCCATTTCTACAACCGTGGCACAGAGAAGAGCCCAGTTTGCTGGTCACTGCTTTCGAACCAAGGACCAAATCATATCAGACCTTCTTCTTTGGAGACTGCCATGTCAAAACAGAGGTTGTAGACCTTTAACGTATCCTGATACCATATGTAGAGATACTGGCTTAAACTTCAATGAGCTTGGAAGAGCAATGTGTAATAAAGGTGGTTGGAAAAAAGATGTGTGTCATGGATCTCGACGAAAGTCGAAGGATGATGATGATGACTAAAAACTATAAACCGGCTAAAATCACACCAATCGGTATATAATAACAGCTATTGACCTGCTTGAACATGATTAGGAATAACTTCAAAACTCAACCGGCGGTTGACCGCGGTTGCTATTGTTATGTCAGAACAATTATATCAACCGCCCTGAACCGCCGAATCCGGGCTGTCAGCCTCCGGTTGAGTTTTGAAGTGGCCCCTTATCCTTATCAAAGCTCATTTGATCGAGCCGAACTTAGCCATATTATTTACGACAAAAATCCGTATCCTTCGACTGAAATTACTTTGGTATACTTCAAATGCCATCACCCATCGACACGTTAAGGTACTTTATGTGCCATCAACCATCGACGCTGGAAGGTATCTCATATATTCGTTCACTATATGGACGCTTGAAGGTAAATGATGCGCCATTACCCACCGATATGTAAAGGTATTTAATTTCTTTGCCATCACATGTACCTAACGAAGCTTGCAGGTATATACTCCGTGTGCTACCACCAACCGATATGTGAAGGTAATATGTGATGACTCACCCCGAAAAGGGGACTTTGTGACAGAACACTTTTCGAGAAACTGATGAAAATAGGCAGCGGAAAATAAAGAAAATAATAAGAATTTCCAGCAGATTTTCTGTTGTAAAATTTCATCGCCTTGATCAATTTCAACAAGCAAGGTGTCATTTTAAAGCTTAGAAAATGTTGTAACATATGAAATGATAAAATAAAAATTGATAAAATCTGTAAAGTCCCCCCTTTCGGGGTGAGCCATCACATATAGTTAATGTGCCACCATGACCATGATGACACTTATGTTGCCGACGCAATTGCTAATGTTTCACTTCAACATTCTCGTCTCATTCAAAAACCAAGACACTGATTGTGTAGTATGGTGCCAGTGTCACGATATAAGTCCTAAAGTCCTAAAATGTCCGGGAACTATATATCAAACACATCATATCACTTTATTCAAGAGAAGGACAGCAAGGAACCAGGACTGCCAAGATACTGCGACTGCAGTTATATATTATGCTAATATGTAATGAATTACCTAAGACTTGCCTGATATAAAGAAGGAACATGTGCTCCGAAGTCCAATGCTGTCAATAAAAACGTAATTGATAGCTGTGGTTCCTATGCTGAAAGAACTCCCAGAGGATTGGTCTGGATCTGGTTTGATTGTAGAAACAGGACGCGAACTTTCAGCTCTAGGTTCGATCCAAACAAACGTCACTTTGTTATCGTCGACAGGGGCTGAACGTGAAAGGTTGTCTGGACAATTGATTACTTCTGGAGGCGTTCCGTCTAAAACTATGACTGAAAGAAAATTGAATGGCAATGGCAGATTGCACGTCAAGATCAACGAGGTAAAATAATGGAATACAAGATTAATTGCGGGAATCAAAAGCGGTTAATTTTTACACTGTGACATCAGATTCATGAGCTAAATTGCGAAACCCGAGTCTTAAAAAAAGTGTCTCTTTTCTAATGGATACCCATTGATTAAAGATTTTTATAATGATATACAAGACGTAGCTAGCGTATAGATGCTAACAAAATTCTTGAGCTGACAAATATTTTAACTTGTTAATGTCAGGTTAGCGATTTTGTAGCCCGTATCGTCTAAAATCAAACTAGCTGCGTCTTCAAGTATATATCATGGACATTGGTCGTGAATGTTTGAATATTCTAGCAAGCAAAATTAATTAAATTTAAATTTGCGATATGTCAAGCGATATAAAGATTATCAGATGCGGCAACTAAAGACAATTGTGGGTACGTGGGTGAACTATTGGTAAAAAGCCATTGCTACAGGGTATGCCAAAAAGAACTTGAATCGTAGTAAAATGTTTGTTTCTCCTTTTTATTGACATTCCTTACATACTTGTTGCTCAGGACATATTCTATGAACTTTTTTTTTCTTTTTAAATCATGAATTTTGGCCAAACCAATCTCAATTTATACTCATTTTAGGAAATTGTTACAAACTCAGCATAATTATAAACATTTATTGTCCTGCTGCTTTCCCTTCAATGCCTGACCTCCTCCAAGGTTGATGCAGAGCTGTGCTCGGGCATGTATACTGTGTACAGCTCTTAGTTTTTCGTTCTTGTGCGACGGACGTCCCCTACAGTTGACACATTGTGTGACTCAGTGCGTAAGTCATTTAAATCTACTTGCGGAATGCCTTCATACACCCTTGACTTCAAAAACATCCACAAAAATAAATCTGTTTATCTGAGAGGCCATTTCACCGTGTGTCCCATAGCTTCCCATGCTGAATACTGTATTAGAGAAAAGTTGTGCAAGACATGCACAATGCGAGCACGATGTATGGTGGCACTATCCTGAAACATCCAAATACGTCTTAAAGCTCCACCAGGCATTAGCCCACAGATATGTATCAACTCTGAAATGTCTGATGACAAGTTAATGACAATGGTGTTGTTAATGGCATCAAAATACTGGTTATGCTGCGATTAAAAATACTGGACCAAAGAGATGATTATTTCCAGTTTTGCACATCCAGTATATTAGCTTTCTTTTGTGTGAAGGAATATCACAAATAAAATTACGACAGCAGGCAATTTACTTTTATGTGTTCGTATTGAGCTTGTGAAAAAAAAAAGCACACATTTTACTAAAACGAGCACAGCTTAAGAATGGTTTGGACGAATTTCATGATTTAAAGAGCATATGAAAGTATTTTATTCATAGATTATGCACAGTGCAGCATTATTGTGTAAGGAATGTCAGTAAAAGGAGTAAGCAGACATTATACTTGAATCAAGTTCTTTTGGCACATCCTGTATGATTGGCCAATCACTTTTCTTTTTATAGATCAAATTCAGTATAGTAACTAACCTCTTATAACAAAACGGCAAATGTTATCATTTCCTGAAGGATCACTGTACACATATTCCACCGACGTCCCACCCACAGGGAAGAGATCACCTGGTTTGTGACTTTGACTAATTAACGACACTACACCTGAGTTGTCAGTAGCCTCTGGTTCGACCCATGATACTTTGGCGCTTGTTTCTGTGGTTTCATTGTGTGTCATATCATTCGGACAGTTCTCTATCACTGGAGGAGTAATGTCAAAGACTGTGCACAAATATGTGAGGAAAAACAGGAAGAAACGTGACTTATTCTTACATGTTTTATGCATATTAGAAGCAACATACTTTTTGCCGATCATTGTGGGTATTTATATATATGGCTGTTGCAGCGTTGCTGCGATATTTGAACTTACGCTCAAATATCAAAGCAAGGCTTGTTATTTGTAATTAAAAACGCGTCCTTCAATAGAAACTACTTTTGTTCACCTCTGAAAAAATAAGCCTACATAATGGGCCCCCGGCATGTGCCATCACCCATCGATATCGACGCTCTATACGTACCGTATTTCCATGAAATCTCCCTGGAGAAAAACGAGTACAAAAATAGTACAACATTCCTAAGGTGCACATTTGGAACACAATTTTAGTACAGTTTTAGTATAAACATAGTACAAATTTGTGTACTATAAATGTACTCAAATTGTACCTAAATGATGTTCCAAATGTGCACCTTAGGAATGTTGTACTATTTTTGTACTCGATTTTTACTAGGGCTGGCATGCAGTTATGGTCTACAGATTCAGCTTTTGCTCGTTATAGCTGATCATAGGTGTAGAATTTGTTTTGTCTTAACTTGTCCATTTTTATATGAAAATTTGTACCTAATTAAAATGTCTGTGATTAATCTAAATATTAAAGCAATGAAAATATTTTTAAGCAAGCACTCAACGCTTTTGCCGGTTGGATTTTCTTATGTGGGTACCGCTTCAAATTGTGTTAGCAAGTTGCAGGATGGTTTATTTTTAGCAAGCATCGATAGCCAAAAAGGAGTCCGGGACCGATTTCACTAAAAATTTTAAATTGCATCGTTAACGCAACGTACGACCAAACCCATCGTTAACATGGTTAACTTGCGATTACCCCTTGATGCTCCGAATGCACATTACATTATTTACATTTTACACGTGTCAAAATTCTTATAACTTATGACATCATGCATATATGCTTACGAAGGGTTTTTCGACGTTGTGAGATCCAATCTAGCTACGAGCTAAAGCCTTCGTAGCTATGACGCATTTTCAACCCATGCAGGTGATTCCTTACTTGGAGTCAAGGCTCTATTACTCTATGTCTAAAACAACTCCACTTCTGGAGGCAAATGACTCCCTTATGGAGTCAAGCAGCAGTGACTCCTCAAAAGAATCGGTGATAATGATTATGGTTAATCTTTGATGAATTATTTACGTTGCTAAGACTTGCCTGATACAAAGAACGAACATGTGCTCCGAAGTCCAATGCTGTCAATAAAAACGTAATTGATAGCTGTAGTTCCTATGCTGAAAGAACTTCCTGGTGATTGGTCTGGTTTGATTATAGAAACAGGACGCGAACTTTTAGCTGTAGGTTCGGTCCAGCTAATATTCATTTTGTTATCGTCGGCAGGGACTCGGTGATATTGATTATCTGGGCAATTAGATACAACGGGAGGTGTTCCATCTAACACTATAACTGAAAGACAATTGAAATAGATTTGTTCGTCACTTTAAACAAGTTATGGTACGTATTTGCCTAACCAATCTTCTGTGGTACGGTGAGATGAGCAGGGTTGATTTGAAAATTAGTGGTGAGCTATAAAATGGTGTTTATTTGCTACTCGTCCAAAGATCCCATTTTTGTTCGATGCTTGGGTCACAATGATCAACACTTACGTGTCATGTTATCAAAAATAATTAATAAATGTGCTGCTCCATTACAATTATCGTGTTTCTTACCATTAAGATATTTATACTTTTTGATTATATCAGAGTAGCTATTTTCTAAAAAGTGGAAGAGAGTCGAACATCCTGTCGATTAAAAGTGAAGGAATTCCTTTTTCCGGCTTTTATAAAGCACTTTATGTCATTAAATTGTGGAATCAGTGTTTTAAAACACGGTGAAATACAGCCAAAGTCGAATAGGTTTTGCTTTTTATTGGTCAATTATCCCTTTTTAATTCAAAGCGATGGAAAAGTAGATGCCAATTTTGAGGCTAATTCTCATAAAAATGTGAATTATAATTATTTTTAATCATAAAATTAGTTTCCACTCCGTCTGCATGATGGGGACTCAAGCCATGCTTTTGGTGCGGGTCAGTCGTGCATTACGAAGCCAGGGGAGATCCACTCAGCCAACTTGGAAGACTTGACATCGTTAAGTAAAATGCGTAACCCCCGGCGTAACCATGCACTCCATACCCCTTGCGTTTTGAAGCGATAAAGAAATTATCAGATGCAGTACACGAATTGTTGAAAACAAAAGCCACAGACTTTTGTGTCTGGAAAAGAGTATCGATAATGTAGCTGAAATTCTATAAATGTTACTCAAAAGTTAATAGACAGTTAACCAACCTCTTATGACAAAACTGCAAAGGTTAACATTCCCCGAAGGATCACTATACACATATTCCACCGACGTCCCACCAACAGGAAAGATATCGCCTGGTTTGTGACTTTGACTAACCAACGACACTTTGCCTGAATTATCACTAGCCTCTGGTTCGATCCACGATACCTTAGCGCTTGTTTCTTTGGTTTCGTTGTGTGTCACGTCATTCGGACATTTCTTTATCACTGGAGGAGTAATGTCAAAGACTGTACGGACATGTTAGAAAGAGAAAAGACACAAAGGTGACTAAAACCGGCATGTTGATCTTTATGTTGTGCAACTTATAGGCAATAAAAACAGTTAAAGCCAATATAACGACAATTATATTTCATCAGTGTTGAGCACATACTTACACACTACGTGAATAAAAAAAAATGTGCTCGGATTAAAGACGACCTTGACCAAATAATAAAATTGTTGTTGTTTTAGTAAAGCAAATTTAATTGGTAGCTCAGAAAGAACTATAAACTAACTCATTGTCAAAGATCTTAAAACACGGCACATAATCTGTGCAGTGAGGTGATTTCTTTTTCCTCGTGTAGACATCCCAAAGAAGTCTTCTTTACCTCCATGAAACAGGTCACAGATCTCTAGGGTCTGTGAACAGGTTTCCTGCTTTAAAACAGAAGGTGATCTATTATCTCGGTGATAAGTAGTCAGCACTACACTTGTTTATGTTATGTCCTGTCGTTCTCTTACCTGATATTAGGAAGGAGCAGCTGCTTTGAAAGCCCAAACTATCGATAAACATATAGTTGATTTGCGTTGTTCCAATGCTGAAATAACTCCCAGGTGATTGGCCTGGTCCCGGTTTTATTATTGTCACAGGATCATGGACACTTTTCGCTGTAGGCTCTGGCCAGTCAACCTTAACTTTGTTGCCATCTTCGGGAGCATTGGCATCTATGTTATGTGGGCAGTTGTTTATTTTTGGAGGTGAACCGTCTACCAAAATGACTGCAATCAACAGGGAATAGATTGGAACAGATTAGTTGATTTAAATGATACTTCCAGCTAGCTACATTAACCCTCGTCATCCTAAGGTTGGGGGGGGGGGGGTTCCCCCAACCACCACCACCCTAACGGATGATTGCCGATTGCACCAAAACGCAAAACAAAGCGATCCTGAGTATTTAAGTAATTGTTTTATATCCTTTGCGGTCATTTTGACGGGAAAAAATCGGGGGTACCACCTAAGGTGGGGTTATGGTAGGCCGTCAAAGTCGGCAGGTAGGGGGGGGGGCGGTTGCCACCTTGAAAAAGATCTGATATATTCACATTTTGCAAACGAATAGGAAAGATATGTATCAAAAGGTATGTGAAGTTTGAATTCTCAAACTGCTATAGTTTTGGCAAACGCTCATTTCTCTATATACATGCAACTATTTATTGGGACACCTGGTATATTTATCGTCGGTTCAACAGTGATTATTTGTGCAGGACCTCGAGCTTTGGATTTAAGTGATTATCCTGAATCAGGAATTTTCCACGAAATTTAGTACATTGACCATTTTCCAAACATTTTTGATTCTGTTGTAAAATAGTAATAGAAAACCACCTACCAGAAACCAAAAATTTACAAAAGCCTTGCAACCCTCGGCCTCCATCTCCAGTAAAGTTATAAGTGACGGTTGTATTTCCAATTTCAAACAGATCCCCAGGTTGGTGACTGGCATGATATACTATTTTTTCACCTGACGGGTTTGCAACCGATGGTTCTACCCACCAAACGGGAACCGCTTTTGGTCCTCCCAGAGGTAAACTTCGCACGATATCGGCAGGGCAATATGTAACGTTTGGTGCATGTGGTGGGCTGCTGGCATATTGGTGTGAACCTGAAAATACGATGGGTTTGTATAATTTTGTTAGCAACGTACAGCGTCATAACTTTATCTACGAGAATGACAAAAAAAAACCCACCAAAACAAGGCGATCCCGCGGTCCCGCGGGGGACGAGTTTTAAAATAAATGAGACTGTTACACCGAAAGATGGTACCTGTCGGAACCTATTCATCACGGTATTCCTAACTTGAAATAATTATTGAATATTTCTTTTTACTATAGTGTTCAGTAATTTGAAATTACATCATGTTGCGACAAGTCCACACTGTACAATATACGGTATATGGGTTGATATTCGGTTAACATTGATACCTTAGTCACATAACCTTGCGGCGAGGTTGCGATGTGTAATACTGGGTAGAAATTCATCGGACCGCAACCGACCGGACATCGACCGGTAACCGGACGGTGTCCGTGAGCCGTAGAGACGCCGAAAGCATGCCGCAAGAATTTAACTCGTAGTTATAAAAGCGAGTTATGGTCCAATAACAACCGGCGGTCGACCGGTGACCGGCCGGGCAACACAAGAATTCACTGATGTCATATCATACAATATTTCGGCGTTGTGGCTTTCTTTCGATTTCAAGACGGCGACCGGTAGTTATGTGGCCATAAATATTCAATTTAAAGCATGCAACGGTGTTTACCATGTTTACGTTGTTATTAAAAACAAAAGAAAAATGGACTCATTTAATATGTTACTATGATAGTGGTGTTGGAATGTGTGGGTAGACCTATGGCGTTTTGTTTATCAAGATGTAGGGCTACGAACGTGTCAACAAATGGTTGATGCTTAATGTGGTTCTATATAGGCTCATTCCACTAAAAAATATTTTTTTTTTACTTCAATCAAAAAATCAGCCTTTTTATTTTACCATAAAAGCAGGTTTTTCACTCATACGTTTGTTACTTGGGTACGTGAGAAGTATTTCCCAAACAGAAATTGTGAAGTTTTTCTATCCGTGCATGAATGAGCACAAGTTTTAACTAAAAATGTCACACACGTTACCAAAAAGTTATACCAAAATGTCACAAACGTTACCAAACAAAACAATGCATTAAAAGAAATCCTGACGATAGAATTTCCTACCACTTCATGTAATTATTTGTAAATATGTCGCCCATCATCTGTGAACACTATTATAATAATCTTGATTCAACTTATCGTCTTCTATAGGCGAATTCTATGCCACAATAATGCAGCATACTGGTCAAGAAAGTTCCTATCAACGGTCCATAGACATGAGTATTTTCTTTAGCTTCTCTTTGCTCATCCCTTTGTTGATATACACTCTTAAAAAGAAAGGATCCTTTCGGATCAAACACACTCTTTTTGATCCGAAAAGGATTAAATTTGAGGAGAATTTGGATC
This sequence comes from Ophiothrix spiculata, assembly GCA_000969725.1. NCBI lineage: Eukaryota > Metazoa > Echinodermata > Ophiuroidea > Amphilepidida > Ophiotrichidae > Ophiothrix > Ophiothrix spiculata. Next base: position 86,544 of record JXSR01S053935.1, read on the forward strand.
AAAATTGATCCGGAAAAGGGTAAGCTCATATTTGAAACTTTATCGGATCAATTTGATCCTTTCTTTTTGAGAGTGTATTTTCAATACTTATCTTTTCTCATGTCGTCGGTTGCTTCAATAGCATAATTTAACCTGATCGGAGATCTAAGGTGGGGAATTTATTTGTGCACCTATGAGTCCAGTTTCATGAAAATTAATCATTATTAGAGAGTTACACTTGACACACACACACACTTGTTCGTACGTATTGGGCCGTAACACACACTCACGCCAGTTTACCATTATTCTCTATGGGAGTTTAGCATGCATTTTTTTACTGTGATGTTTTGTTTTCATTTATCATAAAATAAACCATGTCTACATCGTGTAAAATTGACCAATCAGAGAGCAGGTTTTTTCGGTGCTGAAAGGATTTTGCGTGTGTTAATTTCATTGTGATAAATATAATTTCATAAACCTCACCTAATTTCACTGAAACAATGATCACGGCTATTAAAGCACAGCATAACAAGAGTAGAAGTATCGCAATTACAACGTGGTGCTTTCGATGTTTCGGATGGCAAAAATCCTTCAGTTGATTCGCATTAGCATCATCCAGATCTCCATCATTGGCATGACCGCCACCTTTGAAAAAGGCAATTTGTCGATATCTTTACAATATTACAGTCTACCATTTTGATTAGGCTATTATATTAACATTATTGATCATAATCATTTTGAAAGTACCAGGTGACCCAAAAAATAGTTACATGTAGAAAAATGATCGTTTGCAAAACGTGTAGCAGTTGGAGAATTCAAACTTTGTATGACTTTTGATACATATCTCTGCTAAATATTTACCAAATCTTAATCTCATAACGTTATTATTTGTTGAGTTATCAACAAAGAGATAGATATGTCATAAACTTATTTGATCAAAATTCAATAAAGTCGTAAGCATGTTCGTTTGATATAATTTTACGTTCAGCTCCATGTGAACTTGAAATTGACAGGCCAAAAGTTAAGTTGCTTTATAGCATAATATAATAGGATAGGGTCTCCTCTTTCCATTGATACCAAACTCATGAAAATCCGATGAACTGTTACGTAATTATGACGTCATAAATTACTTCAGTTCTGTATGTCAAAATCTGACTTTGGGCAAAATGGCCAACGATACAAAATTTTGTTGTTTGTAAATGTCGGATTTTTATAACTCTTTTATTAATATATCAGGAAAATTATAATTTAAAGACTGTTAAAGCGTTATATCGTGCATTTTTTTATAACAGTTTAAGAATTAACATGATTAATGTGAAAGAAATGATATGCTTATTGCAGTCTCTTCAACTTTCGCACCACAATTTGATTGACAGGTTCAATATAAATAACTCATTGTGGAATGCATGGAATGTAGGTATCCCTAATTTGCATAATAGATACTGAAAGCGAGTTCAATTATTATACATTGAAAATTGTACCAAATTTGGTCCAATATTAAGTCTGATTCTACACGATCAGTTAGAAAAGAGATTGCATATTAAATTATTACAAAACCTGTATGCTTAATATTTTGTTGAATTTTTAATAAATGCGTTTCTGACATAGGTGTCTACCTTTGTTGATTACTCTAAAAGTGATAACGCTGTGATATCAAAATTTTACGAATATCTTAAATAAAGTTGTAATATAATTTGTGCAAAGTTTCGTTCCTCCACGGTAATTTTGTTAGCCGAGTGAAATGTTTCAGTCCAAATTTGACCGAATGATATATTATACCAATATTGAATGCCTGAGAGTGCAATAGTATACAAATTACTACACCTCTTGAATATTTATAAGTTAATACAATCTTTTTATTGGTCAAATAATGGAGACACGCAAAAAGTATTTTGGGCTACTTTCCCGCGAGTGCGTTAATGCTCAAGTACAGCCGCGCGGGTATGCGTTTACGTGTTGCGCCTGGTTGTTTTACACACACGCGGGAAAAGTAGTAAAAACTTCCGCATGGTACTACCGTATGGGTCACGGCAAAGTATTGAATTTGTTGATTTTTGATTTATTTTCACACCTCGGGGACAGTATTTTGCGGTACTTCCCCTCAAACCATGTTGTATTTGTATAATAATATATATATCATGAGGTCAAACTTGCCGAGTGAAATGGATCAGTCCAAGTTTGACCGAATGATATGTGTTGTACTATTGCACATACATAGGCAGTCAATATTTGTTTGATATATATTTTGTTTATATCATGACATAACAAAGGTTTGTTTCATGCCGTGCAATAGTACAAACTATTGCACGGCTCAAATCACTGTAATCATGATATAATACTATTGCACTTGCATAGGCATTCAATATTCGTTTTATATCATGATATCACACAGGTTTGTTTCATGCCGTGCAGTAGTACAAACTATTACACGGCTCAAATCACTGAATGATATAAAGGAATCTATATACTGGAAAGCTGAGCTTTCGATACTCTAGTCTCATCGGAGCCAACTATTAAAGGTAGAATACACGCACTAGGACGATCCTGCCAAGCAGGAAGGAAGGGTCATGATTAATTTACCTTCATCGTTATTTCTTCTCTCAACGTAGGCTGGATTAATTGGAGATTGTCTAAATCCTGGCGGTGGCAAGGGTTGGTAACTACCGGTACCGTATGTACCTCCCGAGCGAGAATTGTTTTTATTCAATAATGCCCTCGCCATAATGTTAAATGTAAAATTCCACTAATCGTTGAAATTATTGCCCAAATAGGACTAATCATTACAAAACGTGATATAGTTGCTCGCACAATACCTCGCTACGAATCCGTTCCAATGACGACTTCCAATTTAATCCAAAGATCATTAGGTTTTTACCTGGTTAATTTATAACTAATTCCATTTCCTATTCTTTTCTAGCGAATTTTTGTTATCTTTTTCATTTTACGTTTATGTACTGCTGTGACTTTTATTTAGACTTTCGGCTGAAGGGGGTTCTCGCTTTTTGGGGTTTTCTGACAAATTGTATATGGGGATGGCAAGGGTGGATTTAGCTGCATGGGGTCCGGTGCCCGGAGTGGGCGCCGAAGCCGCTGCGTTTCTAATGGTTTTGCTCCTAGAAAATTAATAATCAGAAATAGCTTCAAATCGATGATATCTAGGTATGAATATTGAAAAATCTCTAACCCCCTTATTGTTTCAGAGCGGCTTCTGACTATGTGTAGACAAAAAAATGCAGGCTCGCCAAAACGACACAATCTATTGAAAATTTCTGGATCCGCCCATGGATGATAACATGTTTTGAGGGTTTGCACGACGCGATACGCACCATACACGCAGACCGTTTCGACGCCATCTTGGTGGAGCGCGGAATAGTTTGTGATGTAAACAAGACATCAAAATCGGCTGTAACTCGTGATTGACTTCAAATCATGACTGGAAAATTAACCTAAATAAATGTACTGTATATTCTTGTAATCATTAGCTGTGGTCTGATGTCTTGATACTGCGAAAAGATTGTAATGTGACGGGACTTTTTGTTTGCCGGCCCATGAAAATGGTGTTGTGAGTATGATATGCGTCACAGGCAAACCCTCTATAGCGATGAGTTGGTTGTCGTTATAGATCTACGGCGCTAAAAATTCAAATTGGATATATTTTGGGAAAATTGACCAAATAAGCACCAAATTTTTGCAGAAAAAAGAAAGCTTGGTCCCCAAAATTCACGCTTTTTGAAATATAGAGATAGTTGATATTCAAAAGTAGGCTTTGAGCATCCCCGAACCATTTTTAGCATACCCCGCCTGGGGGACAAGCTCATGACATTTGGAGGATTAGGCCCTTTGTTTTATCTCTCTCGGTAAAGTTAAGTCAAAAGTTCGAAGTTCGAAGTATCAAAGTTTCATTCTCATGTTTACTCATCTTCATGTAAAGCTATACGTGATATTTCTCTATATCAATAAGACTGTTTAATTATATACATACAGCTTATTTACTTAACTATACATAGTTAAAGCTAGTTAAGTAAATAAACTGTATGTAATTCTGTATACATTAAAAAAACCTCCCCGGTTTGAAAATCTCTCTTTAGAAAATAATTCAGGCAACTATGAAAATATGTAATTGTGGTAAGTTTGGGGATCAAATTTCCAACTTTTCAATTCTGAGATTACCTCAATTACCTCATACCAACTTTAACCTAGGTATGTGACCATCGACCTCATCAACAAATTTAGGTCTCATATTATATTCATAAACCAAGTTTGGTTACCATTGGACTTCAACTGTGCAATTTTCATCCTATCTTACAACTTAATCTCATATGACCTTTAACCTTGGTGACCTTTGAACTCATCAACAAAGATTCTATGTTGCACCTATATGTATTAAGTTTGGATACAGTCTATCAAAGTATGCAGAAGTTAGAAGCAAATGATGACTTTTTCAGTCTTACTTACGATTTGAGTTTTACATTTATGTGACATTTGACCTTGGTATGTGACCTTCAACTTCATCAACAAACGATGGTTCTCATGTTGCACCCATGACCAAATTTGGTTGCAATCCATCAATGTATGCAAAAGGTGAAGACAAATGTTGTCATTTCAGCCAGGCCCGTAGCCAGGATTTTTTCAAGGGGGGTGCGGATTTTCAGAAAGTGGACCTTTTGGAGGAAAAATTTTCGTTTTGGTCGACCCAAAACTAATTTTAGTGGTTTTGACAAAGTGACAAGCAAAAAAAAAAAAAAGAAGAAAAAAAGGTTTTCAGTAGTTTTTCAGCGG
>JXSR01S053935.1:94566-107238 GCA_000969725.1 Ophiothrix spiculata
ACTAAAACCCACAAAAACACCAAATTCCGATCCAGATCTGGTTCAACCGAACCTAATTAGGTACGCGAACCTGATTAGGTTCGTTGCCCGGACTGCTGACAGTAACAAGGTAATCTAAGAATGCAAGTTTGTTGTCTTTACTTGCTTTCTGGGTGAACATGGTAAATTTTAATGTTTGGATCGCATTAATTGATATAATTGAAAAAAGCGTCCTGTTGATCCTGATCAATTATAAAAAATACACACAAAAAACCGTATCGTCCACATACCTAAGCCATGATAGTCTAGGTGGTTTGCCAGGGAAGTATTTTAACACATGTTGTTCAAATTTCTTCATGCACAGATCAATTGTAACAGGAGAAAGAGTCAACTTTTTTTTATATTTTGGCCATTGTAGAAGAAATATTTAAAGCAGTGTTCAGACAAATGGAAATCAATTCAGTCAGTTGATCAACGCTGAAATAGTTGCGCTCGCTAAAAAAAGATTATCATTTTCAAGAGCTTCAACTGCGACCTTTACGGTAAAATAGATAAGAAATCCTCGCCGATTGTCACGTGACCAATCCGTCGATCCATCTGTGAACCAGTTTGATAAAGCCCCGGTAATCGGTTGCTGTCACCAAAAGACCCCTTATATTTTTACAATTGCATGTGCTCTTACTCAAAAACCCCAAAATTGTTCATAATTTTCACTCACTGAATGCCAAATTTCGCTGACCGAATGCCCAAAATCATGCTGATCCCTCATTTTTTGACTAATGAGTCCGCATTTTTTAGCCTGTACTCTCGCCGAATGACCCAACCTGTCGGTACACCCGTATCCAATTCAAACACTATAAAATCTAAATTGCTTTTATAAAATCTTAAACACTTTTTCCAGAAAATAATTCATTAAAGGTAGACAATTGTCTACCTGAACAGAATTGTTGAATCTTTTTCTGGATAAAATTCAGTTTCTAAGATTTTATAAAAACAATTTAGATTTTACTATGTTTTCATATTTGACTGCTTCCCGGGTCTGGAAGCAGTGTGCAAATCTTTACCCAGGTTTTCCGAATTGATTAACGACTTTGTCTCATGGTTGCAAAGGAAAGGAATACATATTTGTCTCCCTTCATTTGTTTGGAGACAGGTGAAAACTAAAAGTCAATGTGGAATGGTGTAAACAACATTTGAGTCAATGAATACGTCGCTGTATAGTGTCGATTTGACCTGGAGATATTTAAAATGAGAAAATAAGTAGCTGAATGATGTCGATAAATGTTACAGATTTAAAGAAAATGCTTTAAAATAAGTGTTATCTGAAAATTGTCGTCAATTTCCATTGGCTAATCGAAGATAAAACATGTGAAAAGGTCATTATGTCAGTTTTGAGATCATGCCAATATATGCAGGGTGTGCCCCAAAGAAATTGTTTCTTTGAATGTCTTGTGTCTATATTTTATACAAATCTTTATGCTATTCAAATAGGCACAGTTTGTTTCATCTTAAAACCTTCACTTTAGTAAATTTTGCATTTTATCAAGAGATTTTTTAAGAGATTGTTTTTAAATGATTTGTCACTTAATTTGGTACTTATTTAAGTTTAATATATATATTAGTTTTTAAATTACTTTAAGTGCAGCCGGAACAGAAATAAGCTCAAGTCTTATTCTTCCCAAAGATATATTCCTCTGTAGGTTTGCTTGTTTTGGTTTGTCTGTTTGTTTGTTTCTACAAGCAAGAGCACCAAGAGCACATGGAGTAAAAATTATGATAATAATCCATTTCATTTACACTAACAAAACAAACCAAAATAATAACTGTTACTGTCATCTTAAACAAATGAGACACAAGTCTGTAAAAACTCTTTTAACAAGCTGCATTTTTATTTGCTTGTATAAATAATTCTATTTGTTTATGCAAACAATTGTGAAAATCCAAAGTGTGTATTCTTCGTTTTAATCTCAGAGATAAGTATCTACACAATATCATGTGTCCATTCCTTATTACCTCTCAGCATTTCAAAATGTCAATATTACTATATTACAATTATATCGTCAAATGTTTTCAGGCTTGAATCAGCAAATGGTTATGTTTATTTTTTTTCGAAGAAGAAATTGATTAAAGATTTAACACAATGACTGAAGAGATAATAAATCAAATACTGGACTCACCATTACAACTTTAGTTACGTTGCAAACCAATCAACGGGTCTTCATCAGAGTGGTGCAGATATGGATCGATCGATTGATTACGTGACAATCATCGAGGGATTTGTTTCAGAGGCGGGTCCCAAATTCAAAGATACCTCTTACACCTTGCACGAACCACTGTTTCTCTTTGTCAAGGATGATGACGTCTTCGCTGTTGTACTGATGCCCGGAGTGTTAGGGGTGAGTAAAGACAGCGAAATTCTGATTTTCGTTGGAACTCGCTCCTCTGTGCTGATTAAAATGTTCTTTAATTAATTGTTAGGTCTCTCCGACGTAAGATTACACACAGTTTTCTTCGGAGCATTTCAGACCGTAAACAACATTGCAATGTTTATCTTTAGGGGTTTTATCCTTGACATGAATGGGTTTATACGAAAAGGCAATATGAATGATTTGTAAACGTTCTTCAGTTTTTCAGAAACACCGGCACAATAGGGGATGGTGGTTTTAAAGTTAGTAGTAGTCCTCTTTAGGTGGGTCAGAAGTTTTATATGCTTTACCCACACTTTTAAAGGGCAACACGGATATGTTCTTTCTCTATCAGAATATGGTTGTCCTTAAAGTACGTATCACACCTAGTTTATGTACTAGGGGATGTTGGGATCCGAATTGCAGGTACTGATCCGTATGAGTACACTGTTGAGCTGAAAGTATTGTCCAGATTGACAGTAACAAGGTAATCTAAGAATTCAAGTTTGTTATCTTTACTTGCTTCCTGGGTAAATTTGATATTCGGACCGCACTGATTGATTTAATTGAAAAAAGTTGATCCTGATAAATTATAATACACGTATCGTCCACATACCTGAGCCATAGGCAAGGTGGTTTGCCAGGGAAGTGTTTTAACACATGTTGTTCAAATTTCTCCATGCGAAATTAGTTCAGTCAGCTGGTCAACGCTGAGATTGGTGCGCTCGCTTAAAAGAACACCATTTTCAAGATATTCCTTGGGTGGAATTGAGGTAAAATAAATAAAAAAATCCTTGCCGATTGTCACGTGACCAATCCATCGATCCATCTCTGCATCAGTCTGATGAAGACCCGGTGATCGGGTTGCAACGTAACAAAGATGTAATGGTGAGTCCAGTATTTGATTTATTATCTCTTCAGTTTTAGTACTGTTGGATGAATGAGAATATGCACAGATATTTAACACAATTCTCTTTGATCATCTTTCTTTAGTATTATAACAATTGACAAATGTGAAGAAAAACATTTTTCCCTCATTATATCTACTGTACTGATATTAACCAAATAAATGTAGACAAAAACATTGTAGTTTTACTCTAAATTAATTGAATTAATACTCATTATTTCTAAATTACTGCATTATATTAACTTTAAAATAATAATATTCGTGTTCTAAAAGGTACTTCTTTTTAGGTTAGCTGAAGTAAATGAATATTTTCACCAACTCTTCATTCTAACGCTTAAATGAATAATCTACACTATTTTACATTTCCTTTTATGTTATAAAGAGCTTAAGCAAATACTAAAGTAAAAATTAATGGAACTTCTAAAAGATTTATCTAACTTTATAATCAGATTGTCTAAAAGTGTTTTTTCTTAAATATTTGGATTTCAAATTTTAAAAATCGGATTTAAGGCAAATTATCTCTCAATGTTTAAACATTTATTTTCCGGTTACAAAAAGGAGTAAACACCTTAGTAAGACCAAAATGTATGTTGAAATTCTAAAATGTTTGGGTGCATACAGGCTTTTTTGGTGAAAATCATTCATCAAAGTCTAATCCCGCCAACATGACCGTTATGTGAATCTACATTCATATATAATGAGGGAAAAAAAGTTTAACATCACCATCGGAGGGCACACTCATAGAAAGCTAGGAACAAATATGAGACGAAAAAGGATCCCTGAACGGTATTAAAACCTTTAACCTATCCATTTAGGATTAAAATGAACCAATACTAGTAACCAGGATCAAAATACTTGATCCGAGAATCGCTACATGCTTTGAAATCAACACGAACCTTTAGCATCAGCTAGATATCATACACCTGACTAAGATGTTTGGAATGACGAAAACGTACATATTCTGAAAACAAATCTTTAATTGACTTTTAGGTAAGATCTACGGCTAAGATATACTGCAGTGCTTACTTAAAGGTTTCTATAAAGGGAAAAACATACACGGTTGCTCATACAGTTGGAATAAAGATATTTTTACCACTTTTTTACGTAAAGGTCAATTTATGATAAAAATATTTGGAAACGTATGTTGCTTTTGGTCAGATTTTATAGGTAATCTTGTTGGGTGTGAAATGGAACTCTGAATGTGATTAATTTTCTCATGTACTGGTAAGGGGGCAACAACAGAAATTGATCAAGAACGTGATTTTTAGGTCAAATTTGATTTGACCTTTTCTACCAAAGTTGAGTGGTCATATGGAATGTTTATCAGTCTGTTGTGATTGATGACATTGAATCAGAGCCTCATAAGATTGTCTGGGGCGTTCCTCAAGGATCTGTGTGTGGTGCACCTTTATTTACATTGTATACTGCTCCGATAAGCGATATTATCTCACGCCATAAGTTGCAACACGTAGAATATGCTGATGACACCCAAGTGTATGCTATCTTCAACCCCTGGAACACACAAAATATTTACTGAGTCAGGTGACTCAGATACGTGAGTCTTTTATTTGTCTCTGTAGTGATGCACTTTGTATGCTAACTGAGTCACTGAAGTGAGTCATGTGACTCAGATGTGATGAGTCAAATGACTCCGATCAAGTCCAGTTGAATCAGAAGACTCAACTTCATTACCTTAATGAGTCATCAGTTTTGTCTCTGTAGTGACGCACTTGCTTGTGTAAAATGAGTCAAAAGACTCAGATTAAAGATAATACAGGTCATTTGACTCACTCATTATTGACTTATTCAAGTGACGTCCTCTTTGTGCACAAACATGGAGGTTGATATCCGAAAGGTGTTGGTGAATGTAGACACAATATTGCCCATCATCAATAAATTATACACTAATTCCAAGTCAAATTCCGAGTCCAAGAGGTTAAGCTTAAGCTAAGCTTACTGCAGTAAAACAACAATGGACTAAATGGTCCAATATTGTAAACTAAGTCCATATAAAATCACTACTTAATGTAGTAATTTATACTTGTAGCTTGATGTCAGGTCAAGAAGTTCCACATATTACTTCTGACAGTGTTAAATGCCTAAAAGTGCTCACAGAAATGACAATTGTGTGTTATCAACCACTAACAAACGCTTTCGTTACCGACCATGCATGTTCAAGAAAATGGCCGACCACAGCCTCGTTTTCAAATTTCGTATTTGACTCAGTAATTTATGTTAATGAGTCAAAAGTCGTTATTGACTCAAAATTCTCCAACAAGTGAGTCAATATGGTATCATCATACTGAGTCATCTGAAATTTGACTCACTATTGGAGTATCTGTGAGTCAATTATGATTCACGTAGTGTCATAACTGAGTCAATTTGTACATGACTCACGTAAAATAAGGCAAAACGAGTCAATTGACTCAGTAAATATTTTGTGTGAAGGTTGTATTCGTGACATTAAAGCTTGGGCTTTGAACAACAAACTACAACTCAATGACAATAAGACTGAGATATTACATTTCCATTCTCGCTTTGTCGACTGTGAACCACTTCCACCTTTTGGTGATACGTATATCAATCCCAGCCCTGGAGTCCGCAATCTCAGTGTCACTTTCGACAGCCATCTCTTGCTAAAGACTCACATAAGCAACGTTTGTCGCAGTGGCTGGGCTTTTATCTATAAGCTTGGCAGAATTAGGAAATACCTCAACAATGCTACAACTGAGCGTCTAGTACACGCTTTTATAACCTCACGCCTCGACTGCTGTAATTCCCTCCTAGTGGGCCTTCCTGACAAAGATCTCCAAAAACTATTGTCACACTGACTAAACGCAGAGCTCACATCACACCGGTGTTACAGGAACTCCATTGGCTGCCCTTATCAAAGCGCATAGAATACAAGATCCTCCTTCTAGTATTTAAGACTGTCCACGATCACTCTCCTACTTACCTTGCAAATTTGCTCAGCCTCTATATACCAGCTCGAGATCCTCATCTCAAGTCTCTTTTGAATTCCCTTCGCAGCGTTCAAGAACAATTTTCTACGGAAAAAGATCATTCGCTATCTCTGGACCCAAACTCGCCTTCTGGACCCAAACTCGCCAAATTTGCCTTCATTAATCAGGAATGCTGCTCCAGTAATGACTACTAGTCAGCTTAAGCGTATTCTCAAGACTCTCCTTTTTGATGACTATTTTGAGTGACTGCATGTGAAATTTACTTTACCATTTTTATCCTATTATACTTGATTCTGTTTGTAACAATGTGTATTTGTAAAATTGTATTGTATATTTAAGCATGTACAGCGCTCAGCGGCTTTCTTTGTTATGAGCGCTCGGAAATCTCTCATTATTATTATTATTATTATCTGTAGTAGAGTGATGATCAGGTGATTGAATGGCTTGGTCACGCTGTCACATTAGAATTAATTTTCAGATATTAGTTAATATTTTATTTGGAAATCGATAACAAAAAAGGAAGATATCAAAAAATTATTTTTTATTTTGATTAAAATCACAGCAAACTGCTTTGATAATCATTTTTGATCCACCTTGTATATTCTGATGGTTAGTGAAAGTCATACCTTATTGAGTTTAATGATCTTTGTTGCTATTGGCATCAAAGTTATTCATGCGGTAATTTTATCTACTCATGCTATTGTAGATAACAATAGGTTGAGATACTTTACTGAGTAATGACAAAGGATTTCTCATTGTGCAAATTTATATTCAGCAAAACGTTTGCATCAGCTATTTGGACTGGGGAGAAAATTAACATCATCGGGAGCAGTCATATACTGCACATCTGTAAGCAGATGTTGGGCGGGGTGCTTTTTGGTTAGTTTTAAAGGGTGCAGGTAACTTAAACCTGTAGGCCGGGAACTGCTTGTGAATTTGTCATTGGCTTGGCCAAACTATATTGTTACAACTAGCTACCTGTGGACTACCAGTCTTTGATATTCTGGTTGGGACAACCGTCCTTGCAACTTGTGGCACTTTTGATGGGTGTGCACGGCTGGACCATGGTTGTATGTGGAGCACGCCTGTGAACAAGTCTCAGAGATGGCAGTAAAAATTGTAAGTAAAACTCATGTTAATTAGATGTATTATCACTGTATTAGTTAAAATATTTGATATTTTGTGAGGTGGGCAAATTGTGTAAATAAGTATAAATAATGGAGTACAAGAGCTGAATCTTGAGATGTTGAATTTAAAATTGCGATTTTTTTCTCAATTAAAATATTTGCTGTCTAATTAAATTTAACTTCAGCTCGAGCAAAATTACATGCATCAATTGCTAGAATTTATGTAATTTGTTGACAGTTGAAATATTAACTTTATAGGACCAGTTTCGTGAGCAAAATTCAAAATGATATTTTATTTGTAATTTTTCTCACGGCCGTAAAATAAATAGTGGGCTTTTTATAATACAGTGTGTCGTATGGTCCTATGCAAATGAGCTTATGATGAGCAATGTATTCCAGATCTCGCGATCGATATTAAAAATTCTTGGATTCGAGATTTTTTTAATTAACATGACCTGCCAATAAAGCTGACTTTGAACCCTTATAATTTGAACAAGGAGAAAGCAAATGTAAATTGGGAACGTGGGTTATGAAACTTTGAAGTTTTTCCAAGATTTCGATAACCAGCACCTTTTGTCACTACGGGTCATCTGATGCAAGCAGCTTGCATGTAACTCAGACCTTGCGATTTGAATGGCTCGCCCTCGCTGTGTTGAAAAATTTTGCATTTCATGTGAAAATTAATGAATCTGACATGTGTTTTTTGACTGAAAAGTAACCTTTTGGGTTCTTTTATATAAATTATGTCAAAAATTCGAGAATTTCAGTCGTGACAGTGAATAATTGAGGAAAAATCAACACGCCACGACAAAAAAAAAAAAAATTACAAAACGACTATGACAGGACTAGAACCCACGATCTCAAAATTCGGAGTCTCAAGCAATACCGTTGCCCAACGCGACTGCGTGCTGTCTACTGGACATTAATTAAATAAATACCTCGTCCTGGAATTCTCATACTATTGCGCATGCGTAACCAATCACAATAACCAGAATGAATATAATCTTAAATTCCCCTCATAGACATCGTCAGCTCGCATAGTGTAGCGGTTACAGAGCGAGATTTTAACTCTGAAGATCGTGCGTTCGAGTCCTGCCTCAGTCGTTTTGATAAATTTCTTTTTTTTTTCTTTTGCGAAGCGTGTTGGTATTTCTTAAATTTTTACCAGTCTCGAAATTTTGACATAATTTATGATTAAAAAACCACAAAGGTTACTTTTTATCCTGAAAAATGTATGTCAATATTCACTACATTTCACATGAAATGCATTTTATTTCAACACAGCGAGCGGGCAAAACATTAGCTGTGAGCCTCTGCTGTGAGCCCTGCTATGTGATCAATGCACACTGCTGACGTCAGAGGATGACCTGTTTGCACAAAAGGTAGTTGTTATCGAAATTTTGATGCCCAGCTATGCAATACAAATTGCAGGCAAGTACGAAGAGCCGACATTAGGTACATTTCGTACATCACATCAACGTATATTTTTCCTCTCGTTATTTCTTCACTTTACAGACCTCACAGGCAAAATATATTTTCCAAACTTCCATCAATCTGAGTTTCCATATTTTTGCTAGTGGAATCGACCAAACTGACGTCTTTTTATCTTCTAAAACAAGATTGATGTAAGGGTTGAAATTGGTATGTCTGAAAGGCTCAAAATTGTTGATTTTGATAGAAAATACCATATAATGCATCATTTTTTACCAATAGCAAAAAAATTTCATACCCACATTCCCACTTTGCATTTTCTTTCTCCTTGTTTAAATAATAAGGGTTCAAAGTCAGCTTTATTGGCAGGTCACGTTAAACATCACAGCAAGGTCGATTGAATATGTCAAGCATAAACATCGGAGAGAAGAAGGCGAAATATTGTCACCTGCCGGTAGACTGAATAATCGCCACGCCCGAGAATTGTTCAGACAAATATGAATGGCGAGTTTAATTAATTTTGTTTTAAACTATTGTCCAAATTAATGTTATCATGATTAGAAAGCAAGCGGGATGATTTGATTTGCAATTTGAGAACCGACTTGCTGGTGTAAATTATTGTGATAAATTGTACCGGATGTAAAATTGTATTGGCATTTGTAAATTGAGGCAAACATTATTTGAAGAATTTTCGATCTATATTTTATGGTTTATTGCGTTGGAATCAACTTTATTTATCTACTTTGGTTTGGGAAACCGTTTTACCCCTCGTGATACCACACCGTGATTTTGTTTCTGTGAAAGCTGTGAAAGAATCCTAGCTGTGAATTTTGAAGCAAGCATCAACTTTATATCAAGAACTTTCAACTGGGATTGGTAACTAGTCATCTATTAGAACTGTAAAATTTATACCGTGAACAACTGTTTTATATTGTGTTTTATTGTTAAATTCGGTGCGCGTGTAAAATTAAACACCAGGAAAACTTCATATTGGTAAGAGTTGTACTAATATTCAAATTAAGGTACGTACCAATATAACTTGAAGTTCATCGAATAAACATTGGTATTGAACGATTGAACGATTTTCACATCTTCAGAAATAGTTTTGTCGTAAAGAATAATGTAAAATTCAGACAGAAATCCAGATCGTGTTGCGTTTTCATAGAGAACAATCATTGTAAATGGGATCCCATATGAAGTAAAGTGAAATAGATATTATATTATTTTAATTATATTACTCAAAGAAAGTGTTCTTTGGAAATAAATTTGTATATAGATTTTTCAGAACTTAAATGACTTTGTTTAATGTATATTTCTTGGATTATTTTGTGTGTTGGATAGACGCTAGGCGAATTTAAGTCAAATTGTTCGTGCGCAAAGCCTAGTGTGTGTGACACACGCTGTATTGCGAGCTACTGCGCCAAGAGAACAGTGGCGTGCCCAGGATTTTTTGAGTGGGGGGGGGGGGGCACAACCACCAGTTTCCTCCGAATGACCAATAGCGGCAGAATGGTAAAATGTGATATTTTTAGATTTATTTTTGATAATGCGCGCGTAGCGCGCGAAAAATTTTGCAATTTACGCAAAACATGGCAAAATTTGACTGAATATGGACAGAATACCAGAAATTTCGCGCAAAGCGCGCAAAATTTTTGCTTTTTCATATTTAAATTATCAAAAACACAAGGTATTTTCTTCTCTTTCCTTTTTTTTTCTCTCCTCCCCTTTCTTTTCTATCTTTTTGTGTCAAGATGCCCGAATGGGCCGTTTCCCCCGACTGACTCATCAAACTGGGGGGCACGTGCTCCCCCGGCCCCCCCCCCCCCCTTTGGGCACGCCACTGCAAGAGAATGCTTGGAAGCAAAACTCAAAATGATACTTTGGATTGAATGATAAAACTCTGTATTTTTCACATCAACCTATTTTAATCATTATCATGATCATATTCTTCTCAAATACACATACAAACAAAGAAACACATAATATACAACACTATTGAGTAACCCTGGACCCTGCTTTAGTAAAAAAATAAAACCCAAGTCGTTTTGAATTTTCACGTTACTTTATCAAGCGTTTCCTTATGTTTTGAATTGCAAATATTAACCTTCAGGACTGTCATTGTAAACAGAATCGATGTTTATAAGGCCAAGTAAAAAAATATACTAGTTTCTCGTCCTCGCGCGCATGCGTTTTGACGGCCGCATCAATTTTATTTTTTTTTCAAAATTTTCATTTTTTTTCCAAAATTTTCATTTTTTTCAAAATTTTCATTTTTTTTTCAAAATTTTCATTTTTTTTTCGAAATCCGATTTGGAAGCAAGTTGAAATAAAAATTCTGGCACTCTTTTGAAACAATTTTTTCATTGATTTTTGAAGACCACTGAGCTATCAACAATTTTTTAAATTAAAATTAGGATACAACTAACAATTTTGCAATGAATCCTAGACCTTGGATACAACTAACAATTTTGCAATGAATCCTAGACCTATCATCAATAATTTTTTGAAAATGTGAATAGCCTTTTGGAAGCAAAAACATTATCTGCTATGTCGGAAGAAAGTAATTCAAATTTTGGGAACGGTTGGCTGGAAAAGACCGTCCGCCATCTTGGATCGGCCATTTTTGAAAAAAAAAAAAAAATGCCCTCATCCTCCTTTTTTCAAAAAGTTAGGACGAGAAACTAGTTTTTTTTTTACTTGGCCTAATGAGAAAGAGTACGATTTCTGAACACAACCCGCAGCTGACATTAAGAAGATCTGCAACTAAGATATACTGCTTATTTAAAAGGTTACTATGGATTATGTTCACAGTATCAAAAGTATCAGACATTACATGAATTTATAAACAATACTAACATTTGATCAATAATGTCAACACTATAATATGGTAACGCGTCTATCATGTCGGGGATGTATCGCTCATGTTTTGGTCGCATAAAAACCGGCCGACGACCGATATTTGGTAATCAAAAGGCCGAAACATTAGCATGACACCCGGTGGATGCGTCCGTTGCCTGCTTGGTCATCCGTTGGCCGCCGGTTGTTTAGTGACCATAACTTAAAACACCAACCGGTCGCCGCATTGACACTGTCGGGCCACCGGTCGATGTCAGGATTTAAAACAGGAAACAAAATTGAACTTGGACTTTTTATAAGGTTTGGAGCATTTACGTATCCTGCTTCAGTAAAAAAAAATCAAGTTCTGAATTTTTACGTCATTGAAAGGTAAATCATGGTAACCTTAAATAAAGCGTTTCCATATGTCTTAAATTGCAAACATTAACCTTCAGGAACTGTAATTGTAAACGGACTCTATACACCTGATCAAGATGTTTGTACTGAAAAAAGACTAGAAATTCTGACCACAACCTGTACCTGACATTTAATAGATCTGCAACTATTAAGATATACTGCTTATTTAAAAGGTTACTATGGATCATGTTCACGGTATCAAAAGTATCTGTTGCGCACAGGTTACAGACATTACATGAATTCATAAACAATACAGGCAACATTTGATCAATTGTCAACACTATCTTGGGGAATAGCGCGTCTATCATGTCTGCTCTTCGGTAATAGATTGTATGGTAAAGAATCGGGGATCTGCAACATCTCTCATGCTTTGGTCGCATAAAAACCGGTCGTCGACCAATATTTGGTATCGTAAGGAAGCCACAAGGCCGAAACATATGCAAGGCATCGGTAAATGCTTGCGTTGCCTGCTTGGTCACCCGTTGGCCGCCGGTTGTTATGTGACCATAACTTAAATTGACCGGCAGAATTTTAGTGATGCTTGTAAATCATATAGACGGGCTTTGAATGATGCAAAACGTAGCTTTCATAATGACAGAATATGTGAA
>JXSR01S053935.1:110454-121955 GCA_000969725.1 Ophiothrix spiculata
ATACACCTGATCAAGATGTTTGTACTGAAAAAAGACTAGAAATTCTGACCACAACCTGTACCTGACATTTAATAGATCTGCAACTATTAAGATATACTGCTTATTTAAAAGGTTACTATGGATCATGTTCACAGCATCAAAAGTATCCGTTGCGCACAGGCTACAGACATTACATGAATTCATAAACAATACAGGCAACATATGATCAATAATTGTCAACACTATATTGGGTGTGGCGCGTCTTACATGTCTGCTCTTCGGTAATAGATTGTATATGGTAAAGCATCGGGGATCTGCAACATCTCTCATGCTTTGGTCACATACAAACAGGTCGTCGACCGATATCCGGTATTGTAAGGATGCCACAAGGCCGAAACATATGCATGACATCGGTGGATGCTTGTGTTACCTGGCTGGTTATCAGTCGGCCACCGGTTTTTATGTGAACATAACATAAAACACTGGTCTCCGCATTTGCATGACACTGTCAGGTCACCGGCCGATGCCAGGTTTTAAACTGGAAACGAAATGGAACTTTGACTTTTTACAATGTTTTACAAGATTTGGAGCATTTACGTCGTCTGCTTCGGTAAAAAATCAAATAGTTCTGATTTTCATATCATTGAAAGGTAACCATGGTAACCTTAATAAACCGTTTCCATTATCAGTTCGGGAGAACGGCTCGATCCAGCAGCCTACTCGATGAAGTAGCCTATCGAACCGCTACTAGTACCTGTACAGCTCGATTCAGCTGTTTCATTCAGTCGCACCAGACTTCTAACATTATACTACGTGAATAAAAAAAATGTTCACGGATTATAGATCTTGACCTTGATAAAAGCATTAAATCAAAAATCGTTGTTGTTCTAGTATTTCATATACTTTCAAATGCAGAAAAATGATAGAAATCGGCTGAAAAATACGTAAGATAATGAACAATTTTGTAAGCACGTCGTTACACACTGAAATGAACACTCAGCGGCGTACGCACTATTCGCTACCGTAAAAACAGTAATATAATGCATTGAAGCCTTTTCTGTTGTATTTCTTGGACTTTTAGAATAGCTGACGAGTGACCCTAAACGTCGAAGATATCATAAAATCACGACCCTTAACCCTTGTCTTACCATGCTTACCAACGTATTAAGGGGACTTCCCTATGAAATTGAAATTGGAGCGCTTTATACCATAGTATAGGTTAGGGTCTCCTCTATCCATTGATACCAAAATCATAAAAATGCCAAGGCGTTACGTAAATATAACGAGTCCGAGTCGGAAAAATCGCGATTTTGGGCACAAATGACCACCAAATCGAAATTTTGCCGTAAAAGTTCAAATATCGGAATTTTGCCGGGTAGAGGGGGACCGCTCAGATATAATTTGAACACCTCGTCAAAACCACTTGTATAATCCTCCAAAGATACATGTAGTTATCCAAGGGTTCGATGATTATACACATGCCAACTGCTTAGACGTACACTGTACGGCTCTTATCTACTTGGTACTTGGTGGTTGTCCTCTTGAATATTCCTCGTGGAAATCTTGCAAAGAGGCCCTGAGAGTGGTGGACCTAGATTTTGGACCTAAACTGCTTGTGATTAGGGGCGCTGACTGTTTCTTGAGGTAGCTTATTCCATTTTCTGACTGTGTTTGGTAGGAAGAACTGTAGGTAGACATCTGTGTTGGCTGTAATCTCATTGAACTGACAGTGTTTCCCCTACGTGATCTGGTGATTGTTGGTTTCAGTGCCGGGTTGAATGTAGACGAAGTCATTTGTAATCTTGTATAAGTATCATGATTGAAACTCTTAATAGACTCACAATTTTGTACATTTAGCTGGTTGTGGAAACTTTCAGTGCATGTGATTTAATAATTGTTAGAGTTTTTGTAAGCCAAATTATCACGGATATCCATTGTTATTATTTTAGAGCATTTAGCCTTTATGTATTGTTATGTAATGAGCAGAAGCCACTTGAACACACCCTTTGACCTACAGCTCATTTAATTGAGATGTCAATCACTGTCTGAGTTTTTAAAGACAATCAGGTGATGGCTGGAAGAGTTAGGCATTTGATTAAGTCAATTAGTTAAAAGGTTTTTTTCTAATTACCTCAATAATACAAGTGCTATTATTTTATTCTTTTTTAATTAACATGATTAAGGAGAGACCAGCAAACCCTAGCAAATGGCATAACTATTACCACACCATGTAATGTGTTGATAATATGTTGATGTATAAATGATAATCATGTTTAATCGGACCGCATGATATTGTATGTGTTAATACCATGAATAGTGCGAAAATAGTATGTATCAATTCCATTAGTTTATCTTTTGTTGCTCAAAGGCTGCCATTCAGTATACCACTTTTTGAATGTGAACCACAATGGACAGCCAGGGAATATGATTAGTAACATTCGACACTGTAAGGGGTAACCCTTTGTGATGAAGGTTATAGTAGCACGTGCAAAGGGGCATTGGACAAGTTCAGCATCATCCCCAAACTTTTCCCCAAGCATTTTGAGATTTTTGCATCATTTGAAGTATTAGCGGTAATGATGACAGCATGCAAAGTTTCATTGTCAAATTCAAACCCTTTATATCAAAATATTTAGATATGCTGTTATTTTTAATTTTCGTTGTCGACAACTATAAATACTGCCCTCTATAGTTGAATATTTAAAAATGACCTTCTCATGAGGTCTAATGCAAACTCCAAACTTCTTTTGATTTATCTGCAATCTACGATGTGAAAGGAATGTTTTACAAACAAATCTGGGGCTCTTTCTTGATATATAGCATCAATAAATACATATAGTGGCCTAATGCCCAAAATCAATAAACAAAACAAAATGCACATATTTTATTTTTCTGAAAGTTCTGATCAAAAATTTTCCTGATATCTGGTTAATGACAGTTATTTTCTAGCATATGAAGTTTAAATCATCCATAAATAAAATTGCGAAATTTTGTCCAATGCCGTGTTTTTCGGCAATATTACTGTTACATGTTTAAACATATTTTCTATCCGTAAAACAAAAGTCTCTAGCTCTATGGGTTATTCTATTTTTATGGTTATTCCATAGACAGTGTGTCTTATATTGTTTGAAGACGAGTTTATCAAACACACGGATGAATCATAATGCGGGTATGACAGTGTACAACTGCAGGTTATCCCTAAGAAATTGCAAGCAGCTTGGGTGGATATTGCGACGCAGTAGAGTCCGAACTTCCCTTATTATGGCTGTAACCAAAAGGGTAGCAGGAGAAATTAAAAGCAAAGTAGAGGGGGACCGCTCAGATTTAATTTGAACACTTTGTCAAAACCACTTGTATAATCCTCCAAAGATACATGTAGTTATCCAAGGGTTCGATGATTATATCATGCCACCTGCTTAGACGTACGCAGTACGCTCTAATTATGATTGAAATTCTTAATAGACTCACAATCGGGTACGGTAATGAAATAACCCAACATTTAGCTTTATTGCTGGTTGTGGAAACTTTCAGTGCATTTGATTTTATAATTGTTGCAGCTTTTTTGTAAGCCAAATTATCACGGATATCCATTGCTATTATTTTATCAATGAAAAAACCCCTTAAAGTGTTTTTAAGTACGGGCTTTTTTTTCACTTCAATTAATTTAACATAGATTTAATATGTGACGCGATCAGGGGGAATGAGTCGGTTGTCGGCAACCACATGTTACTGGTTTTATGCAATATTGTTCTGGTGAGCCTAATGGGCTAGTATTGATTTATTCAATGGGTTTAATACTCAATGACGTACTAGTGCACAATGAAGTATGTTCATCTTGAGGTCTGAATCTGTTTAATGGCTTGTTATTGATTTATTCAATAGACTTTTACTCAAGGACATGTGCACAATAGACAATTGATCAGAGGCTGGTAATGACTGTGTGACTAAAATTATAAAACCAGTAACATGTCAGTTCGGCGGGACTCACAATTCGGATACCCACGCACATTTCGTATCCAAATTGTGATACCGTATCCGAATAAGGATATGGAGGGGTATCTGAATTCTGATACTCCTGTCGTGGCGCAGGAAACAACTCGATAGCGCAAGCTGGCAAGTACATGTAGAACATCTTTCTTGCGTTTATGATAAATGTATCTGTGGAAATGTCATTTTCATCTGTGCAATTCCAGCGGAACAGCTTCGAAACATGTCCTGATAGCTTCTTATCACAGAAGGCAAAATAATTTGATAGAATTTAGATGACAAATGATGATAATTTTATTGACTTTTATACATACCGGTATGGTGCACGGCGAAGCTGAATATTCATTTCAGCTGATATCCCGTTTCAGCTGTTTTTAATCCAAATTCGGATACGGGTATCAGAATTGTGATACGGAGTATCCGAATTCGGATACGTATCCGAATTGTGACTTCCGCCGAACTGATGTGGGTGCCTCCAAGCGACTCAATCCCCCTGATCGCGTCACATATAGAGAGCATCTGCATTCATGTCTGATGTTTGTAAAGTCAAAATGCAAACTTTTGACACAATCTCCGGCTACTTTTGACGTGGCGTTGTTGAACTTGGTCACAAAACCTGTAATCTATCGTGTGTTCACTATGCAGATAACATAATTTTAAACACACATTTTCTAGTGTTTTTCCTTGAGGATTGAAACAAACGGTTGATTGAAATCATTTAGAATGTTTCCAAAATACTTATGCCCTATAATTTTTTATTGACCAAGTGATTTTTTTTTTTTGCACCGGTCAGATTTTATATATTATTCCCAAGAAGATAAAAATATCAAATTACTCAGTGTGTGTGCGTAAAGCAAAGTTGTGTTCAAGGGCAAGGATGATGGGATTTTGCGATGCGGCTGGATCGAGTAGCCTACTGTCGAGCCGTTCTCCCCAACAGATTATGTCTTGAATTGCAAACATTAACCTTCAGGGACTGTCATTGTAAACAGACTCTATACACCCAATCAAGATGTAATGAAAAAGAGTACGAATTCTGAACACAGCCTGTACCTGACATTTAATAGATCTGCAACTATTAAAATATACTGCTTATTTAAAAGGTTACTATGGATCATGTTCACAGCATCAAAAGTATCCGTTGCATACGGATCATTACAGACATTACATGAATTTATAAACAATACAGACAACATTTGATCAATTGGAATGCATCAGCGACACAAGTCCACTGGAATAGTTTTTAAGAAAAACGAAAAACTTCACAATATGTCTAATGTTTAAGTTATGCCTATTTGGCTCGCAGGGTAGATTAATGAATCCAATTCCATATGAAACATGATTTTTATATAGTATTTGTGCTTGCAATACCTTGCAGGAGGTCATTACAATTGACCTGGTCAATGAGTTCTTCAATGTCGCATTCATATGTGCATTATGTATTAACTTGTATGTATAAAAAGGGTTGGGATCCATATGGATCTAAATATTTTGTGCAGTAATGTAGTGTGCTTATGCTCTGTTCGTTTGAGCCAAATTTCATTGACAAATTCAGTCGGAAAACAATATTTTCAGACATTTGCTGCGGAACTTTTCCTTATAAACAGGGTTTTTTTTTCGATCGCCATTTTGAAATGAGACAACCGATTTTCAATTGTTGCATGTTTTCTAAGCAATATAGACAGAACCTAACACCAATTATCTTCCAATTTGGCCGAGAACATGGTTTTTACTACTTATGATACATTCATTAACACAACATATGTATGCAACACTGACCAAAGTCCATGGATTTTGACAAATTTTGAATACAAAAAGGACTTATGGGGCACTTGCGGTGCGGATTCATTTTAGTCCTTCACGCACAAGGTAGCCCTGGCTATATAAGAAAGTATCTCCTGTGTATATCTCATTTTGCATTCAGTTTGTCAACACTACATTGGGTGGCGCGTCTATCATGTCTGCTCTTTAGTAATTAATTTTTGGCACTATAAAAATTTCGGGGATCTGCAACATCTCTCATGCTTTGGTCACATAAAAACCGGCCGCTGTAAATATCTAGTAATTGCAAGGCCGAAACATTGGCATGACATCGGTGGATGCGTGGCCTGGTTCGTCATCGGTTGGCCGCCGGTTGTTATGTGATCATAACATAAAACACCACCAGATCTCCGCATTTACCTGTTGGATCACTGATTTATATCCGGATTTCAAACAGGAAACCAAATTGGATTTGGAGCATTTACGTCCCCTGCGTCAGTAAAAAATCAAGTTGTTCTGAATTTTCATGTCATTGAAAGCTAACCTTAATCAAAGCGTTTCCCCTTTATTTTGAAATGCAGGCATTAACTTTCAGGAACTGGACACACCCAATCAAGATTTTTTGAAAGCATCTATTATCAGATAAAACGAATGTAGAGCCTTTTTCAAATTATTTGTTGCTTCCAAGATGAATTCCACAGGAGCTTTCAAAGTTAAGATATGTCCGCCATTGAGACTTCCATAGCAAAGATCGATAGAAGTAAATCCATCTAGATCTGGCGTAAACATCACATGTATGATTGTACTTCAAGCTTTATACTATCAGCTGATATGGAAAAAACAAGACAAATGTAATTGCACATAAATTTACAGAATAATACTGCGCGTCTTAGCTGTGTGAGTAAAAGCTTTGGGTGTAAGCAATGCAAGACATGAATCTAACCCATGAGTGTCCCAACATCCCATTAACACACAAAGGTAATGTCATGGCCATATTTTATTGCATGACAAAGAATGACCTATATTGGATACAATATGCTCTCTTCTTGTGTAGAAGATTGTCATCCGACATCACTGCATTGGAAAATGATCACGGTTCTTGAAGAAGATATGTAGTCACCTGCTCCACAACCGAATTGTTATTTGTGGGGATTTTAATAATGTCAATCTTTCACTTTTTGTTCTTTCTGCGTTACATATCCAATTGCTACCACAGAAGACATATGCAATGTGCGTTCAGCTTTCCACTATGTCTTTCAGCCCGGAATTAAAATTAGGAACTTGAGAAACTGCAAAACACAACTAAGACAAGAACAAACATCATTAACAGATCGCTGCACGAATACAAGTATGATTTGGTATTTTCAGGTAGACGCTGTCAAATATATCCATCCAAAATTTCATCAACAGATTCAGACCGAGTACTAGACCGTGATGATGATCTAGGTTTCGTCAAAATTCTTGAATCTCTGCAGGAAAAAAAGAAAAAGAAGACGATAATTTTTAGCACTGTCTCATCATTAGAAAAATGTTGATGATGATATTTAATTTCAGTGAATTGAATCGTAAAACGTGATAATTCGATATATCTTGTATGCCTCTTTTAAAACTAATGAAGGTCCCACTGGAATCAAAGTCCGCCTTCCATATACGATAACGTAATAAAACGTGAAACTAATGTTGCGTGAGAGCAGTCGGGGCCACTCGCCCGATCGGGCGTACTGCTGCATACAGCGGTACGCTCGATTAGGCGATTGCCTGTATTGCTGGATAGAGCGTGCCCGCTGCAATAAGCAACATCACCATTTCCGCTGGTATTCTCTGGTTGTCTTGTGAATATTTTAGTTATAAACAACGACTTTTATGGCTATATATTATTTACGTTCATTCCATACACAACAAAATTGCTTGTGTTGCTTCAAAGAACTTTCAAAACACAATAAATGTTTGCGGGCACACCTTATGTCGAGCAGCTTCCTAAACTAAACGTAACCTGGCTCTATCATAACAAAACTATTTTGCATGACAACTGAGGTGCGCGTCAAATAGATCAGTCAGGAAATACCTAAAATAGAAGAACATTTGTAAAAGAGATCCATATGTACTTTGGCCTTGGATCCTTGCCCCGTCTCATTTATGTATATCCAACATGGAATGTAATTACTGTACTTTTATATTCAAGGCTAAAAGTAAACTGAATCTTGTACCATGTGAATATAATGAGGGACATCAAGGGATGGGTATTTTTAGACTATCGACATAGGGAAGGAAAATTGTTTGGATATCAAGAAAAAAGTGGAAAATGTACTATGAAATCAAGTATATTAACGTTGTCAAGATAGAAGAAACTTCTTTTTTTAATTTGACCGTAGAATTGAGTATCAAGGGTGGACAGAATGTTAAAATTGTATGAACAAAGAAATGAATAGCAACCGTTAACGTTTTGCTTGTATCTTCGTTGAATATACGTATACGTTTCGAAGATAGTCGTGACAAAAACGAAATTGGAGATTCTTTGGATAAGAAATTTATGATTGTAGAAATGACTGTTTAGAGAGGCATTAATTGTGTGGAAAAATCAAGAAAAGGTAATTTTAGACTTCAACTCAACATATTGTTGCATACACGGTTGCTCATATAGTTCGAATAAAAATATTTTAACCACCTTTTTATCATGTGTTTATGTAAAGGTCAGTTTTTGATGAACATTTCTGGAAACTTATGTTGCTTTTGGTTAAATTTGATAGGTAATCGTGTTGGGTGTGAAATGGAACTCCGAATGTGATCAATTTCTTCATGTTCTGGTAAGGGGGCAACAACAAAAATGGATCGAAAACGTGATTTTTAGGTCAAATTTTATTTGACCCCGCCTTTGACCCATCACTTCTTTACTTAAGTTGAGTGGTCATATTGAATGTTTATCTTTAGTAGAGTGAGAATCAGGTGATTGAATGTCTTGGTCACGCTTGATTGCGCCAAGAGAATGCTTGAAAGCAAAGAACAAAATAATCCCCCAACGCCCCTTAATTTACAATAATAGGGTAATGGTGAACGTCGAATGGTCCCTTGCGCTATATGGCACCTTCAAAACCTTTAAAGATGCCGAATTTTTGTAAATTGATGGGCGTTGGAGGATCATTTTGTACTTCGCTTCCAATCATTCTCTTGGCGCAATAAAGCTTGACCAAGACATTCAATTACCGGATTCTCAGTCTACTAAAGATAAACATTCAATATGACCACTCAACTTGAGTAAAGAAGTGACGGGGTCAAAGGCGGGGTCAAATCAAATTGACCTTGAAATCACGTTTTTGACAAATTTTTGTTGTTGCCCCCCTACTAGTACATGAGAAAATTGATCACATTTGGAGTTCCATTTAACACCCAACACGATTACCTATCAAATTTAACCAACAGCAACATAAGTTTCCGGATATGTTCATCAAAAATTGACCTTTACATAAAAGGTGGTTAAAATATTTTTATTCCAACTATATGAGCAACCGTGTATTTAGTGAAACGTGGTAAAAATGTACTTTCAAGTACAACGCTGTGAAGGTAGAAAGAACCCTTTTTCAATTAGATTATTGAATTGAGCATCAAGGTTGAATAGCATATTTCTTTGATCATATTGATATTTCTCGTTAAGATTTTGGTTATATTTCTCCAGTTCGAATACGTGTGAAAGATGGTCATAACAACACTGAAATTAGAGGAGATACTTTGAAGGTTTTTGATTGAAGTGTTATTAATGTGGAAATGGCTATACTGACGGATTTAGAAATTATGGGCATCGAAAGTTGACATTTAGGAAAACATTCTCATTACCAACATTCGTTAAATCTTAGTATTATATGATACAAGTGCGACTAACCCAGAATAAAAATCTTATAGAGGGTTTTTTCCATTATTAATTTTTTTGTAAAAACATGCATAATTTTGTTGATAGCAATTAAGGTAATCATTTCTCAATTATTTTGCTCCTACGTTAATCACCCATGATATAATGAATTGACAGTAACCTTGGCATCGCTCAATCCAGCGGCCACGCTTAATATGGCGTACTTGCGACGTATAACGATGCTTTTGCCGTTGCCATAAATTAATTCCTCGGTGAATTTGTTTTGACCCGGTCAAAACTTTGACAATATGGAGACATTTACTAGTAACGAAAAATAATCAGTGTAGCTTTTGTTGACCAAACATGTGTGTGCTTGACATCTCTCCTCATCGAGCGTGAATGCAACGCTGCATCGACCGTGATCGCTCAAAGCAGCGTTCACGCTGGATCGAATGAGTGGCCCTGACTGAGAGCTGTTAGCCATGTTCCTACAAATTCACATGATTTGTTACAAATGTAGAAAACTCCAACAAGTTAATGTGCTTCTAAAATCATGAAATGCTCCTTTTTTTGTTAAAAAAATGTTTAAAATTATTTTAGAGTACTTTAAAATACTGAAATAAAAGATATTGTATGACAAAAAACAGGAATTTTTAGCAAAATTTAGAGATTTTGATGGCACATTGGCATCTTTGCATAATATCCCGCGTATCATTATATATTACGCAGCGATGCAGCATTATTAACCCTCGTCCACTTAAGGGATTGTCGCCGATTGCCCCAAAATGCAAAACGAAGTGACTTTGGGCATCTAAGTAATTGTTTTCACATCCTATGCGGTCATTTTGAAAAAAAAAAATCGAGGCTATACCACCTTAGGTGGGGTAGGGTAAACCGTCAAAAGTCCGTGGGTATGTGGTGGTAACCACCCCATAGAAAAGTCGCCATTTTAAAAAAAATATCTGGATGTTAATGAGCTGAAACTTACAGAACATACAAGGTTCTTTTATTCATTAGCAAAAACCCGATGAAAATCCTATATTTAGAACTTTTATAGCAAAATGTTGGCCTGAAGTACTTTATGACGTCATAATTACGTAATGCCTTGGCCAATTTTCATAATTTTGGTATCAATTGAAAGAGGAGACCATACCCTATACTATAGTATAAAACAACCACAATTTTTGCATGTCAATATCATTTTCACAGGGGGAGGTGGTACCCACACCCTTAGGTGGCGACGTAGAAGAAATTGGTAGACGAGGGTTAACCAAACGTGTTAGAAGAGTGTGTGTGCAGTCACTGCAGTTGAATATTGCGTACATTTTAAAAGTTTAAATTAGTCAATCTAGATGGACCTCACAAGCGAGCGCCGTAGGCGTTCGCGTTCGCTTGCGAGGTCCATCTACATGGACTAGTTTAAGCCAAATTGTTACCCCGTATTCGTAAGGAACTGCTTCTCGGAGAAACCTCCCGGGAGAAACCTCTGTAGGATTACCTTATTTTAATTACTGTCGGTTGCTGTGTATATTTACATACCTGCTCGCTTCACTGTCTTGTTTATTTAAAGACTGTATCGAGGATTTATGTTCTCCTTTTGTTAAACCAGTTTCCACCAAAGGAGAATCAACATATTTACTAGTTCCAGGATTAGATGAACATAAACTGGTCGGCACTAAAATCTCAAATTGTCCTGTTGTATCGAGCGCACCAGTAGGTGTCACACCAGGTGTCGTTACCGCTGTGTCCGTAGCCATGTGTACACCACATGGACCTTTATTTCTGCATCCTGTGCATAAACCCCACATCCAATAGGAACACGAGGATAATAACATTATAACACCTAAGACTAAAGCAGGTGGTCCAATATAGGCCAGTGTTGGATGAAGCACGGGTTCCACATTACCAGTAACTGTCATTATGGCTCCTCCAA
>JXSR01S053942.1:0-10911 GCA_000969725.1 Ophiothrix spiculata
GAAAAACACTGTTTTTCTGTTGAAAAACACTGTTTATCTGTTGAAAAACAATGTTTATCTGTGATAAACACTGTTTATCTGTTGAAAAACAATGTTTATCTGTGATAAACAATGTTTATCGACTTATTGTACATTTGGCTTGCCATACACTCATGGGTACAATAAGAAATATCAGGTCTTATGAATGCATTTTGGTCATAAACCATCAGTTTGATGAAATTACATTTGTTAAAAAGATTCTCAAATTACGATCTTAAAGACAAGAAAGAAACATGACATGAAAAGAAATCAAATAAAACAATTCAAACACAAAATAGCTTTTCTCAGCTTTGTTGCATTTATGTGATGATTTGTTTTTGAAGGTATGTGTATTTTGTGCATTTTGTTCAATGCCTTTGAAAAGAAAAGATTTGCAATACTAATGTAGGTCTGGTCAGTTCCCTCAAAAGAGGGAATTTATTTCAGTATAAAAACACATTCTGTCTGACAAAAGATATTACAATCAATGCAAGTTTTGATTTTGTCTACACTGACAAACAAGAATATATGTCAACAAATGGTTACTACTAGTAAACATTTGGTTTTAGCTAAGAGAAAGAAAACTAGACTAGGTTATTACAAAATATTTAGGAATGAAGTCTTGTCCTTAGGTAATATTAAAAATAATTGCATAACAATATATTTTTTCAGTTTTAGCTATTTCATGTTTAAACAATTATAATTTAAAGGAGCTTGGTCCAATTTTTCAAAATTTAGTTTTCAAAGTCATATAAAAGATGGCCATTCAAGAGATCTAAATTTCAAATTTCAGCTGAATTGGTCAAACTGTTTTGTATTTCAGGTCCATCTGTTACTAAGTAAAAGTAATTATGTTTATAATTAGACACTTTCAAATATATCTCCAAAAAGGAACATCATTCAGCAGAAAAAAATTTCACATGGGTCATGAGAAAAATATGAGCAATATTTTGGTACCAAAATCTCAAAAAGTTAGAAAAAAGGTTGAAGCAATCGGACCACACTCATTTGAACATATATCAAGACACGTTATGTATGGAGTGTTTTTATTTGTAGCTATTCTAACAATGAGATCAAGGATCCATTTATCATCACTGAGGAGTTACTTTGCTGTGACTTTCTACTGAAAGATTTAGTGTTCATACAACATTAAGGCTACAGTCCTTTTTACCAACGGGATGTTGGAATGTTATCACTTCAAGATTTTGCATACTTGCACATCACAATTTGAACATAAATAAGGGTTTAGCTCTTAAATTATATATTGACCTTGACTAATTGATTTCATTGACAGAAACATATTCAAGTAGCATCAACAGTTTTCTTCAAGAAAATTAACACCTTTTATTCGTAATTTCATTAATTCACAAAGTTCAGATAATACAATCTTGTTCAAATATTGCAAGACTAAAGCAAAAATATCAACTTACGAAGTACAAATGATTAATGATAAATAAGACTTGCAATATCGAGAAAACTACTAAAACACCATCTGGTCAAAAATCTACTAGGCCTAATCACTCATAAGTACTTTTGTTGATGTTGAAAATATACCATCAATACAGGCCTGTGTATACTGATGTAGCTTATGCTGTGATTTCTAACTAATAGTCTTATTTGCCAGCCCATGCAGTTTAGAACCATCAGTCAGGTTCCTTACCATCAGAAAATTAATTCACTTTTAACCCTTTGAACCCTAGCCATTCCGTTTGTATCTGTATGACTAACCCGGGCCAATTCGAAAGTTTAAAAACACAATATAATCCCTAAACTTAATTATGAAAAATTATTCACCTCTCTTGAATAAATAGAGCAAAATGACCCATCAACCATTGGTTCAAAGATTCATTGACGTCTTCCGATATAAATAAGACCATTGAAAATTGTAACTGCCCATGCCTGATAACAGACACATAAAGTTTCTGACAGGTGACCTTAAAACCGGTGAACCAGCTCATTGGGTATACGGTACATGTACATGTGAGCCGGTATACTGGCTCGTCGGGTACAAAGGGTTAATTCACGAGACATGAACTAATCCAGTGAAGTCTGTGGTATATTGATAGGTTTCTTTTTATCAAAGTTCTTAACACCATCATGAGGATATACAAGGTTCCTTGTAGTACTCTTATTATAATTATCTACTTAAACACCTTCCTTGCCAAACTCTCTTCAAAACAAAACCATTTGCTTTGCCATTTTCTTCTATTGGATTAGGACCTTTTGCTGATACTGATCCCAGTTTGCCCTTTAATTTCATATTTTTAACTTGGTCTGACTAATTTGATTAAAGCCTGACTTTATATGTACCATACTTGTCTTTATAGGCTGGAGGTTTGCAAAAGTTTTAAATGTGTAAAATAATTTGAAACCAAATCATGTCTTGATCCTGATAAGATGACCTGATTATCCACCTGCTTAGCATTAGCAGGCTTGATTTTCATATCTTTTAACCCTAGCCTAGTATTAGCTAACACTTTGAAATGTAATTTTCAATGATTGTTTTATGAATTACTGTGAAACTATGTTTTACATTTTTTTCAGTGGAAGTGTTAATTGATACTGTGTTGCATTTGTGTATGTTTAATGTACTTAGGTTTCTTTATAGCAGAAGATTTTTGCTGGGTTTCCACTACGCTGTGCAACCACCAGCCTGTCATCATCTATCAGTGCAATACCTTCTGCATAATCCACATCTTTTGTGACACATCCCAGATAGGTACCTTCCTCTGTGAAGCTGTAGATGCCACCTTTATTTGTTGAGCCATAGCTTGTGACATAAACTATTCCATCATCACTACAGCAGCAACCATCTGGGTACCAGGATTTAGCATCAGGTGGTTTGTTGATGGTATGCAGCAGCTTGCCATTGTCATCCAATATTTCAGGATTTGCGTTTTCCTTACCTGCACACACTACGACCCTATTCTGACGAGTCACTGTGATGAGCCATGGACAAATGTTGGTTTTGAAGCTGCTAATATATGTACTATCAGGCTTGTGTTTACTGATGTAGTTTTTGCTACTTCCCACTAATACATTTCCATCATTATCTACTGCCAGACCATATAGGCAAGAACCATCAGTATCAGATGCCTTACCCATTGGGGATATAGCAGGAAATTGCTTCAACTTTTTCCCCTGTGGCTTAAAGACATGGACAAATCCCTTGCCATCAGTGATATATTGATGAGTTTCATCTTGGTTCATAATAACATCGTGAGGATTTTCAAGATTTCCCTGAAATACTCCCTTGTACTTCCCATTTAATTCAAAGACCTTTACATTTTTGTCTACATAATCTGCTATATAAATATCCCCATTTCTATTCACCTCAACACCAATGCCACACTTGATTTTTCCATCACCCTCCTTACCAAAGTCTTTCTCCAAAACCCACTTGCCATTTCCATCTTTTGGATTAGGACCTTTTACTGATAATGATCCTAAATCTACTTTTTGGATTCCATGCTCTAGATTTGGTCTAAACATGATTTCACTAAAGCCTGTTTTCACCCCACATATCTTTACATGTTGTAGATCTGCAAGAGTTTTGCACAAAGAGGAATAGTTTGAAGCTAAATCATGTTTGGAGCCTGAAGTGATAACCTGATTAGCTACATGCATAGCATTAGTGAGCTTGGATTTCCTATTTTGTAAATCTGTCTTGGTGACACATATTTTCTCAGCCTTTTCTGTGTGTATTTGAGATAACTTATCCATCATTTCCTCATAGCTTTTTTCAATAGCATTCATATAGGCCATCTTTTCCTCAGCTATCTTCCTCCCGAGCTGCCTTTTGATGTTGTCAACTGATTTGGCAAGGTTTGATTCCTCTGCCTCTGTATTCACAATAGAATTCATCAGCTGTTGAGTCAAACCTTTACAATTTTCCATCAGCGACTTGATCTCCTTTACTTGAGCTTCATTGGCACTCTCTATTGTGATATAGTCATGGTCTGGATGCCTGTGTTCCATCACTGTGCAGTCTCTGCAGATGGGAATATTGCAGAATTTACAAAACCATCTCAGAACTTGATCTTTGTGCTTCTTGCAATTTTCTTCTTTTATCATTTTGCTCATGTCAATACTTCCAGATTGTAGCTCCTCAATTGTATAGACAGAATGAACTTTCAGTGGTAATAAAGTTTGATGAAAATCTACACATTGTTGACAAATAAAGCCATTGCAATCTACACAACGTGCTGTTATCTCACGACCTTCAACTCCACATGTCATACATTGCTTTTGAATCTTCCCCTTTACACTGATCAACTTTTTGTCTTTTAGTTGGTTAATGAAGAAATTATTTCGAAACCCATCTACTCCATCTGGAGGCAAGATGGTCTTTTCTTGGCATAGTGGACACATGAAGATTCCAGGAGGATGTTTGACTTCCTTCAGACATTCAAGGCAAAATGAATGGAGACAGGGGAGGGCTTTTGGGTTGACCATTTCTAAGAGACATATTCCACATTCAATGAGACTGGTCATTTCATCTTCTGATGTAGATGTTGGTTTGCTTTCTGCCATTTTTTAATTAGGTGGGAGTGGATGTGTGGTAGGATGTGTGGGTGTGTGTGTGTTTTGAAATCTGAAGGAGTTGATGTAAGAATCTGTGTAGGTTATATTTTGTGTAAATATAAGTTTGAAGTTGTTGTAATGGAAGACTTTTTAAAGTAAGTTAAAAGAATTGGCAACTTTTGTGTTAATTTCACAGAGTCGTGAATCTATTATTGTCTGTAGGGTTTTCAATAATATTTTTCAAGCAGATTCAATTAAGAATAAGACAGTTCTCGTTTTTTATGATGATTCTTAGCTTGAATTCATACAGCATCACATAGCAAGAAATTCATACTTACAAGCCCAGGAAATGTTGAGATATTATGCAAAATACAAAATGTATAGTAGCCTTAAACGATGACTGACCTTACTATAGTTCTATATTTGTTTCTTATGCAAATTCAGTGATACTTGTGCAAATGATTAACACTTAAACATTTAGTTTGTGAACTCCGTTCCTGAAAGCAGTCTTGACAACGAAATAAATGTTCTGTTGGTTACAGAGATTCACATAATAGATCCTCCTCTTACGGCGTGGCAAGTATCACTGCATGGTCTGGTATGATTGATCTGAGGAAAATACAAATATAGAGAGAAATAGAAAGAGATGGAAAGTTAAGGCCAGGTATATCCAAATTTCCCGGAAAACAATATGTAACAATTTTTGCCCTAATTTGAACAGATCTCCCACTGGCGGGGAAAGCCTCGATCAAATATGCGCAATAAACCCAACCTCAAAGCATTAAATTCACTCTCTCGACCAAGCCTGTACATGCAGTCCTTTCAAAGGGCAAATGCTATACTACTTCATGTTTTGTCTCTTCACAAAATAAAATGTTACTAACCATAATTCATTTTTATATCTTTTCCAAATTCAGCAAATAAACACATATTTTATGTAATTTATGTTCATGTACTTGGTGCCGCTTCGATAGCTTCAGATTTAACAAGTGTAGTGATGATTTCTTATTATCAAGAATCTGATTGAAGGAGGTAAAGAAGCACCATATGAGAAATCCAAGCAAAATAGTCTACACTACTACAGGATGCTTTATGTTGGTTTTGAATATCAAATGTTCTTTTGTTATACAGTCATGAATCTTGGTAACTTTCTTTTTGACTCTACCTGTATGTCTAAGACCCGGAAATGCATACACGATACTCAAAAAAAAGGTCAAATGTTGTGTATTTTATTGTTTTGGTATATCCTTCATGCGAAGAAACCAGATTTTGTTTTCAAAATGTGTTTATAAGATGTGAGATGATTATATAAGGCAAAATGAAATTAATTGTTTGTCTCAAAGCTCTCCTACTCTTGAAAACTAATGCGAAATGCGGTTTTATTTTTAATCTTTTTTTTTTAGATTTTTTTTTCGTGTGTGACAAGTCATAAGTGCTATTCTAAATAGAAAAGAGTTCCATATGTGCTCCCTCATATATTTATATTTCAGATTCAAAATTTGTTAAGAATGGCCTTTTTCAAACAGAATTAAGAACCAATTTATTTAAATCTTATGTTGCAAGTAAATATAAAAGGAGTTCATAAGGTATTTTTGCCAATTATGAAGAATATTTTTCAAAAAAAATTAAAAACGGCAAAAAAAAAAAGAAAGTTTTTTGACTTTTTGAAAAACTAACGCGCACACTAAAACTAACGCGCGCAGGAGCTTTGAGACAAACAATTAAATTTATTTAGCCTAAAGATCCTGTTTATTTGTTCTAGGCATTTAGCACAGTGAAAATTAAATTTTAAAACTATTCATAAAGCTTGAATAGTATTGCTGTTTTATTCGTACATCTCCTTTTGGTTCAATACCAATATGTAAACAGCTCTGCAATTTGTCCATAAATATTATGTGACAATAAATGTTACATTGATCAAGAAAGTACATAATTAAAGGGACTAGCCTAGATTCCACTTAGAATTAAAAACTTATGGAAATGCTTTAAATAAAGCTTAAAAGTGTAGTAAAATCCAAAAAAGTACAAAAATGTACACAGAAATGGCTCAAATTGACAGCGAATTGATTTGCAATATATCTATGTGATGGTGGTGTGACTATCCAGTGTTTTCTAACTTCCTAAATTTGTACCTCAGATGGATTTGCCAGATAAAAGATCAAATGAAGCTCTTGGAGATTAGTTAATACATATCAAAAGAGAAACAATTTTACCAAAAATAATTTTGTTTACCCATCACAGGTGTAGCAACATGATCTTTTTAAGATTTGAAACTAGAAACACTTTTTCAACCATTTTTTGTCGCCGGCGACAAAAAACACAGCTGGTAAATAATTTCATTTTTCTCCTCTGTTACACAATTCAGTTGAAACTACTGGTAGGACATGTTAGTATAATCATGTACTATCGATACATGTAAAAAATTTATATATAGTCAGAAAATCAGCGGATAGGACATAGGTTGATATAAGTTGACATAGGTGAAATGAAATCCAAGATGGACGTGCATAGGCTGGCACTGATTAGTGAGGCTATGTTTGCTTTGGACCAAATAAAATCATAATTATGTATGCAAATTCATTGACTTAACATTACAAAACATGGTTCAGAGATAAAATTTAATTTTGATTAAGAAACATTAGATGAAAGCTCAATCCCAAAAGTTGCAAATAATGACGTCAATGTTGTCCCAAAGTGCCACTGACTGAATGATGCAGGAAGCAATGTTCCCGCTAAGGCTGTATGTCGCACAAAAGACATAAATAGGGTTTTGGTTATGCACAACGTTCATTTATTCCATTTTTATTGTCTCGCCAGAAAATTTTCAGAAGACACATAGCAATGCAATTTTCTGTCCGCCGTCCAGCGTCCGCCGTCCGGAGTGTAACTCAAGAACCGCATGCCCTACGTTGAAGATATTTGGTGACTGGGTAGACCTGTTGCCAATCTAGATCTAGCAACATTTTCGTCGCAAAATATGCTAATAAAGTACCTAATTTGCATAATTTATGCATAAAATGCTTTAAATGGCATATTTTACAAACCGTGCACCCTACATTCATGAAATTTGGTGGGTAGGTGAGGATAGAGCTGCGCTTGTGCCAGCTGCAATTTGAGCGCAAAATATGCTAATTAAGTACCTAATTTGCATAATTTATGCATAAAATGTAGCATAATTTATGCGTAAAATGCTTTAAATGGGATATTTTACAAACCGTGCACCCTACGTTCATGAAATTTGGTGGGTAGGTGCGGATAGAGCTGCGCTTGTGCCAGCTGCAATTTCTGATGTAGATGTTGGTTTGCTTTCTGCCATTGTGTGTGTGTGTGTGGGGGGGTATATGTGTTTGGTGTAATCTGAAGGAGTTGATGGAAGAATATGTGTAAGATATATTTTGTGTAAATATAAGTCTGAAATTGTTACAATTGAAGACTTTTAAAGTGAGAAGCATTAATCTATCATTGTCTGTAGGGTTTCCAGTAATATTTGAAGCAGATTCAGTTGCGGCTGAGACAGTTATAATTATTTGATGATTCTTAGCTAGCATTCATGTAGCTTTACATAGCCATAACTTCAAGCCCACCACACTCCGCAAATGGTGAGATATTATGCAAAATACAAAATGTATAGAAGCCATAAATGATGACTGAACTTACTGTAGTTCTGTGTCTGTTTCTTATGCAAATTCAGTGATTAAATCTTTAATATTTAGTTTTCGTTCCTGAAAGCAGTCTTATCAACGAATAAATGTTCTGTTTGTTACAAAGTTTCACATAGTATATATATCCTCCTCTTCATAAATGAAAGACAAGTATTACTGCATGGTCTGGTATAATTGATCTGGAAAATACAAATAAAGATAGAGATAGAAAGAAATAGAGAATTAAGGTCAGGTATATATTTAAATTTCCTTGGAAACAATATTTAACATTTTTTGCCCTAATATGCACAGATCTCCCATTGTTGAACCTTGATCATATATATAAATTCCCAATCTCAATTACACGCACATAAATTTCAATGCAATCCACATGAGCAGCACAAACCACATTAAAGCATTATATTAAATTAACTCTCTACACCGAGCCTGTGGTCTGGCATATTCTATACCTTTACATGTTTTGTTTCTTCAGAAAACAAATTGTTACCAACCATAAAGCCCTAGATATAGTTCCCCATTTTTATGATCTTGAAAATCCAGAGAGCTGAATGCATATTGACCTCGAGTGTCTAGACTATATTATCGATTGGTATAATCCGCTAAAACTACAAATAGAATGATAAAAAATCAAGACGGTGATAAAAATTCCAAATGAAAATGTTTCTCTTTGGAGAAAAATCAAAGGAGTTAGAAAATCTTTTCAACAGAAAAAAATCCACAGCATCTGTCAAGGACAGATTTCAGATTATAATGAAAAGACCAAGGTAATTATGGTATTGTTCTGGACCTATTGAGATCGATCTATGCCCCGTTGAACACCATCATGAAACATTTTCATAAATGGTGAAACATTTTACTCCATAACAAAAATTTTACACCGTGAGAAAAAACCAAAATGAAAATTTTCATTCCGAATGAAAATTTAACATAGTGGTGAAAATGTAACACCATGAGAAAAATTTTGAATGAAAATGACTACAAAAATGACAAACTATATCTAGGCCTTAATACATTTTCTATCTTTTCCAAATTCAGCAAATGAACACATATTTTAAGTAATACATGTTCATATGAGATCCCCCGTATCATTATAGGGGTGTGTGTTAATTAGCAAATTTTGACACTTTAATGCGGGGCCCCCTTCAAAATATGGTATCACCAATACAAATCAAGAATATGAAAGAAATTTTGAGAAAAAAGTAACCCCCCTGTACACACTCTTTGAAAATTTGCTGACATGGTTTCCGAATTTGACAGGTTTTAAGTAGCAGACGACGCTTTGCATGTACAAACATACATTATTTTGTACATAAAATCAATTTTAAACTATCCAATATCATTTTTAACAAATAATCATATGTGAAAGTATTGAATGACAAATCATTTAGCATGTTTAAAGTTTGAACAGGTATTTCCATAGAAACACAAATATGGCAAGGGTAAATGCATTGTAAGGGAAGTAATAAAGTGCATAGGAAATAATATCTGACAAGCAATAACTTGTACATTTCAAATATACATATTGTTCTGTGTTTTGCAGCATACCTTGATATTCTAGACCATTAGGCCTAATGATTTCTGTAGATCATGGTGAATAATCAAAAATGAGACAAAAGTTTCCCCCAATCATGGTGAATAGTCAATAATGAGACAAAAGTTTTCCCCAATCATGTTGAATAGTCAAAAATGAGACGAACGTTTTCCTCAATCATGGTGAATAGTCAAAAATGAGACAAAAGTTTTCCCCAATCATGATGAATAGTCAAAAATGAGACAAAAGTTTTCCCTAACTGTAGGCCAATGTGTTTCTAATACATTAGATAAGTTCTTTTTATGCTACATATGGTAACTTCAGGAGTTCTTTTTGGATCTGTTCATATGCTGAAGATCATGAAATTATATAAGTCGTTTCCTGAATACTTCACCAACAGGACCCCTTTCCCCTTGGCCATTCGGCTTTCCCTGTCCAGCATCACTTGCGTGGTTATGTTGTGGTATAATGCAGCCTACGAATTTTTGAAAATCAACTGCACTCTTACAGTTATGAAGTAAAAAAGGGAACCACTCAACAAAATTGAGAAAAAGTTTACCCAAGTTGAGTAAAAATTTGCTCAACTTGAGTAAACTTTAGCTCAATTTGTTACTCAACATGTAGGGTGGTTCCCTTTTTACTCCAAAAGAGTAAAAAATGTAAAGGTCAGCCTCAGACTTTCTTGTTAACATCTACAGTTCGATCTCTGTCTTAGACGCCCTGTAAATATCAGATGTCCAAATACCTCGTTCAAACCTCAAGAGTCCGCATCAGGAATTTTCTACCTGATTACAATTTCAGCTTTGGAGAAGGGGTCGAGGTGAATTGGTTATCTTGGCAACAACTGCGCTGTTAATGCCGTGATTAGCGACCAAACAACCAAAAGAGGGAAGAAAAACAGAAAAGCAGAAGCAATTTGAGCGAAATACAATGGATTTATTCCACTAAGCCTTTGTCTTTATGTCTGAAATTAATTTTCATTCATTTACACTACGGTATATTTTTAGGCAATGTACAAGATTGTTTGTATGTCCTATCCCTACAACCCTTGTAGATGATTCATGTTATATGAAGTTTTGAGTTCCAAGAATGTGGAATGTGATAAAAATTGCATGTTTAGCAATCAATTTTCTATCCTATTTATCAACCTTTGTTCTCCTAACTTGATAAAATGAC
>JXSR01S053944.1:0-10728 GCA_000969725.1 Ophiothrix spiculata
AGTATTTGATCAGCACTTACATGTATCACAATCTTATTACTCACCAAATCAACCACAATCTGATCTAAATTGACCGATAATTGAATTTATTATTGACGATATCGGAGTTTTATCGCAATTAATAGGTAGACGACAAGTTTCTTGTCGTTAATTTGTTTGATTTAGAAACCAAGGAGACAACGAGGAGAACAATTGCATAATGGGTCATTTTCCACAATTTGCAAAAAAGTAATCTCATACGTAGAAACAACCTAGTGTGGTCAGTTTTCGGCACACATGCTCTTTCGTTGTATCGCGGAAAAAAGGGGTTGTACAGGACTAATTTCACGATTTTTTTTTTGTTTGCGAAAATGTAAAAAAGGGTCGTTTTTCTTTATTCGCTTAATATTTTTAAAGTTTTCTGGAAAATAAAAGCTGGTTACTTCTGTGACTGCGAGATATGTGTGTCTCGTTCAACTTAAAGTGGTTTCAGACTGGCTGTCGTTTGCGGCACACGGCGTTGCGGCACACGACAAAACATTTGCAATTTTGAGTTGTTGTACTGTAGCACGACACATTTGCATATTGCCGCAATGGTCTGTCGCAAGAAAAGTTGAATTTATTCCAACTCAAAATATCGTGTCGTTGCGACCATTACGGCAGGGTAATCGATATATCGGCTTGTCGTACGGCAAGGAGATGCGACAAGGTCGAGTTTGCGCACTTTAAATTTTTGACGTCACACTGGTCGTACGACAGCACGACAGGCTAGTCTGAAACCAACTTTAGGCATGACTGCTATCGCTAAGGACCCTCTTCCGACGCAGGGGGGCAGGAGGATTGGTGAATTTAGAGATTTTTAAAATCCCTATTCACGAACAAATTCTATGGAGAAAGTCATCTTTGAAAATAGTTGATTAAAAAGCACAAAGAAAGAACATGAAAATTCTAGGAGGAAAACCGAAAAAAAAAATCAAGATGCACCCTCTAAATTTTGAAATAAATGACTTTGTTTTATGAATTTTCCGCGGTTTTGTAATGTTTCCGCTATTGCCATGATCATTTTGAAATTCGACAGTTGTCCGTTTCTTCTACGTAACTCAAGACGACTTGACTTGCAATAGAGCGTTGTGGCGATCTTTATCGATGCGTTACAGAGTCTGATAAACACATTTTTTCGCACTTCCGGTTTTTTTTTTTCGATGCAGGGAAGAGAGATCAGCGCCGGTGTAACGAGACTGAGTGTCTCCCATAACCGGGAGTCCGGGTCTAATTGAACTACACGGAATAAGTCGCAATCAATGATTTATTGATCGCACATGTACAAGTACGCTTACACAATTGAATATACCTAGGACGCTCAGTCACACGGACGCTGTATTTCATTACACCGGCAAATTTGCTTCGACTTTCCTAAAACTATCATGAATAGCTCATATCTATTTTGAAATATAAATTATAATGAAATTGTTTTTTTATGGTTTGGAATATATTTTTATTTGTATCAAGCACATGCTGCACTTTGTTTCTGATGAGTGAGGGTATCCATGGCCCTTAAGAAACACAAAGGATTTGTATCGAGATACTATTAAAGGGAACAAAATCAGCAATATCGTCATTTTTGTGTGATCAAAAGCCTGAAAACATCGGTCTTTTTTTTAATGATAAATTTGAATCTATAGAGAGCCAGAAATTTACTTACTCTGAACAAGCGACGTTGCGGACATAACCATCGTCCTTCAGCTGGGTTGCTCCGGGTAAGTAAATTTCTGGTTGTCTAGATTCAAATTTATCATTGAACTTATATCAATCCAGATGAATGAGTATATTACACAATAATACAGTAGTAAGCCTTTTCAATTTATGAGAAACCTTGACCATTCAAATGACTTGGTACAATAAAAAGAATATCAGATGTAACAGTTTACGGTAATAAAAAGATAAAATGTATAGCTGAAAATCTATTAATATCAGCTAGGTTCTCCAAATACTGCAATATTCAACCAGACTGTGTGATAAGCGGGCAAAAATTACATTTAAATTGATTTAAATGGACAATGTTGTCGAGATAACGCACTTCAGCAAAATGGACATTTCACTTGAGTCATAATTTGCCCAAAGGAAATGGACGAGGAGCTGGAACTCAGGTCAAGGGTCATTGCGCAAAGGAAATAGGTGAAGAGCGGTAACTCAGGCCGGGGTTATTGCCAAAAGGAAATGTGAAGAAACTACGAAGTGCGGGAACCCGGAAGATTTGCCTAAACAGTACGAACCTTTGGCACGTTAGGCGCGTCACCAGCCTTATACCAGACATGCTGATTATCTTCTTATTTAACAGTTTTAAAAGGTTCATTGCCTAGTGGAAATAGAAGAGAAAACTAAGGGTGCACTTCAGCAGTGCGCATACAATTACGAGCCATAGGCACCGTTTCCAGCCTTAGTTTTGTCACAGACCCCAAAAGGTCTGTGGTTTTGTATAGGTGTTTTACAGAAGGGGTCATTGCTCAAGGGAAAAGATGAGGACGGGGAACTCAGAAAACCAAAACAATGTTCAAAGTATAACCCTCTCCATCAACAGACTTGAACGTCGTCTTTTAGAACAGTCACAGTGTTTAAGATTGTACATTCTAGCTCATTCTGTTGGTGTTTTCTTAAAAAGAGGGCCGGATTTCTGTATTTTTGAACAAAGTTTGAGTGAACAATAATATTTTGAAAACTTATAACATTTTTTTTTTCAGGTCACGGGTTTTAAGTGTTCAAGTCAGTAGTTAAGATATAGTTTGATTGATAAAACCTGATTGAGTAACTAAATATACCATGGATTGGAAATTTTAAACATTTACGACTATATTTCATTATGCTTTTCTCTATCATAATATGATAAATTTCTTCCTCCACCCCCATGAATTTAAAGGGCTAGCCAAGATTCCACTTAGAATTAAAATTAAAAACTTATGGAAATGCTTTAAATAAAGCTTAAAAGTGTAGTAAAATCCAAAAAAGTACAGATATGTACACAGAAATGGCTCAAATTGACAGCGAATTGATTTGCAATATATCTATATGTGATGGTGGTGTGACTATCCAGTGTTTTCTAAATCCTAAATTTGTACCTCAGATGGATTTACCAGATAAAAGATCAAATGAAGCTCTTGGAGATAAGTTAGTACATATCAAAAGAGAAACAATTGTATCAAAAATAATTTTGTTTACCCATCACAGGTGTACAAACAAGATCTTTTTAAGATTTGAAACTAGAAACACTTTTTCAACCATTTTTTGTCGCCGGCGCAAAAAAATACAGCTGATAAATATTTTGATTTTTTTTCCTCTGTTACACAAATTCAGCGGAAACTACTGGTAGGATATGTTAGTATAATCATGTACTATCGATACATGTGAAAAAAAATATATATAGTCAGAAAATCAGCGGACAGGATCTATGCCAGTCCCTTTAAGGGGAAGGTCATCATGGTCATTATCAGACTCTAACTATTAAGGTTACACCTTGTGTAATGTAAAGTGTCACTTCAATCATTTCAGTTCACTCATTTTATATGGAACAATAAGTACAATAAACAAATGAGTCAGATGAACATTAAAGTATATAACGGATTTGACCCAACACTCAAAGCTCATTATCAATTTCAAGTTTCATCCAATATAATTGTCATTTCAATCGATCTGTTCATAGTTTGGTGCCTTGCTCAAAATGACATGGTTAACGCATATATGCCTTCCTTTAAAGTGCTTTTTAATCAAAATTTTATAGCGATTGGGGATTTACATAACAGATGAAAGCACCCCGAGGGCACTCACTTATGAAAGTGAAGTACGGTGTTTCCGGGTCATAATAGCCACAAAAATTCAATGAATTTAGCATAGTTTACGAGAAATCACATATTACATTAAAAAAATGATTGGACTTTGTTGGCCACCCTTATTTTCATACACTTTTCTGCACCGCCTGTGACGCCACGTCTGCACCAAAAAATCCCAGTGTAGCAGTTTGCTGTTTAGTGATCAGCACTTCAAAGGTTCAAAGGTGACAAAGGAAAAAGTGCATTGACCCCTGGCGGCCATCTTGAAAGATGTACAATATGTACCATATCCCAGAAATGTTTCAAATGACCAAATTGAACTTTGTGGAAAGTTTCATGCTTTTACCACAAAGTGCACATTTGAACAGTATGTGCAGCTCTGCTAAAAGACATTTCCAGAAAAGAATTTTCACATGGAACATGATGGGGATGTTGATTTTTGATTAAAAATCACATTTTTTGAAAGAAAATCACACACAAAAAAACATTTTATGGCCATTTGGGTTTTCAAACCAGCTAAAAATAACAATTTAAAAATGACTTCTCATTCAGAAGACTTTTTTTTTTAATTTGTTATGGCCAAAAAATGTGTTTTTTGTGATTTTCTAAACAAAATGTGATTTTTGGTCAAAAATCAACATCCCCACCATAAATATTTTGATTTACGACCTTTTGATATCTTTGTATAATTTTATTTATTTATCTATCTATTTATTTAGTTATTTATTTATTTATTTATCATTTTACTCGTATGTATTTATTTATATTTTATTACTCTTATTTATTAGTATATTTTTTGTATGCAACACACGCACGCACGTCAAAACAAACGAACAAAAGCTGCCTCGAGTCTAATTTTATCTCATATTTTGTGAGCATGCGCAGATAGCGAACCA
Source organism: Ophiothrix spiculata (assembly GCA_000969725.1). Taxonomy (NCBI): domain Eukaryota; kingdom Metazoa; phylum Echinodermata; class Ophiuroidea; order Amphilepidida; family Ophiotrichidae; genus Ophiothrix; species Ophiothrix spiculata. The sequence continues at coordinate 4,697 of JXSR01S053944.1, forward strand.
TTCAGTCTGGTCACGACAGTTTATGATTCACAAGTCATTTTTCTTTGTCCGTTGAAATACGTCATGACCTCTGACCTTTGAACAGGTTAGGTATTATATGTCTTCAAAGATCCCCTTGCTAAGTAACTTCAGTTTTGTTTGTTTGTTTGTTTGTTTACCTCGGTTGGTCCGTGACGGACACATGCCATTAGATCCATGATGAACTCATGGTCTCTTCCAAGCTCATACAAAAGTACCAACCTGGATTTCTTACTTCTGTATTTGTTTATAATTGTTGCAACGGTTTTACACTTGAAAAATGTTGTAAAAAGGTTAATCAAAATCAAATCCCTTATTTGAGTCGAAACATCACTTCCGGTTGGAGTCATGAACAGTTCATTCAAAGAACGCCGTCACGAGCACACCACATTATCATGCACATGTCGAAAAAAATGTGGCCGTATTCATGCAGCTATTGTTCATTGACTTTTGCCAATTTTGAACGGTTTAACAACCACATCAAACGACACAAACGATTACTGACCTCTAATTTCCATCAGCACACTCATCAACACTCACAAGACACATCTGGGTGTAGTTATCAGTGTGTTTACTGCGGGAAACGCTTCATATATGGATTGGACCTGCACAAACATGAACTCATTCATCAGTGTAATTATTGCTATGACATGTTCTCGAAGGCAAGTGGCAGGATCTTTCACGAGATGTGGCATACGACACATCCTGAGATGAAAATAACACATCAATGTAATTATTGCAACAAAATATTCTTGCAGAGAAGTCAAAAGATATATCACGAGAGGACACATACTAAAGAGAAACCATATCAATGCAATTATTGTGACAAATGTTTCTCACTAACAAGTAGCAGAAAAGCGCACGAGAGAACACATACCAAAGAGAAACCGTATCAATGTAATTATTGTGATAAAAGATTCTCACAGAATAGTTACAAGAAAAATCATGAGAGGACACACACTAAAGAGAAACCTTATCAATGTAATTATTGTGAAAAAATTTTCTCACATGTAAGAAGCAGAACGAATCACGAGAGAATACATACCAAAGAGAAACCTTATCAATGTAGTTATTGCGATGAAAAATTTGCACAGGCAGGTCAAAAGATATGTCATGAGAGGACCCATACTAAAGAGAAACCGTTTCAGTGTAATTATTGTGGCAAATGTTTCTCGCACGCAAGTAGTAAAAAAATACATGAGAGGACACACACTAAAGAGAAACCGTATCAATGTAATTATTGTGACAAATGTTTCTCACACGCAAGTAGAGGACCCATACTAAAGAGAAACCGTTTCAGTGTAATTATTGTGGCAAATGCACGCAAGTAGTAAAAAAATACATGAGAGGACACACACTAAAGAGAAACCGTATCAATGTAATTATTGTGACAAATGTTTCTCACACGCAAGTAGTAAACAAGTACACGAGAGGACGCATACCAAAGAGAAACCATATCAATGTAATTATTGCGATAAATGGTTCGCACACACAAGTACCATTAAAGAACATGAGAGGACACAACATACCAAAGAGAAACCGTACCAATGTAATTATTGCGACCAATGTTTCTCTCGAGTAACTCACATGAAAAGTCATGAGAGGACTGTACACACTAAAGAGAAGCCATATCAATGTAACTATTGTGACGAAAAATTCCCCCGATCAGATATGCGGAATCGCCACGAGAGGTCGGTACACACTAAAGAGAAGGCATATCAATGTAACTATTGTGACAAAAGATTCTCCCGATCAGATATGCGGAATCGCCACGAGAGTAAGCACACCGGAGAGAAACTATCAATTTAAAGGAGTAATTCATGATCCACTTTTCAACCTCAAGGTCACCTCTATCAAAATTGAGGTTTTTAGCTAGAATGAATCCTTGACTGGTGTATGTTACAATCCCCAAAATCATTCTTTCATATATGCTTGCATTTTTGAAAATGTGTCGTTTTCTAATTATTGTCGGGGCCCCGACAATAATTACAGCACAGTAGCATATGAGATTTTTAAACTTGATGCTGAAAGACTTGTAACTTGAAAACGAATGGTCCGAATCAAGTGAAATTTTAAGCATATATTTACGCTGTACTCTTCTTTGTCTTTATCCAGAAATGAGGTAGGGTCAGTGTCACATTAGAATCATGAATTGCGCCTTTTAAATAATCATTTAAACCTTCATCAAAGAGAACCCTTACCGCGACAAAAAATCGGCAAACGTCAAGAAGTGCACAAATATAACCTATACGTCGACTATAATGTCAGAAACACCAAGAGCTGATATGTACTAAAGGGAAAGAATTGACTATCAATGTAGGGACCCTGGAAAAATTCGAGTACATTTCTAGTACTGCACTCGAAATGTACTATTTTAACCACATTCCAGAGGTGCAAATTTGGAACACTGATTTGATTACAATTCTAGTACAATAATATTTGAGTACAAAAAAGTGTACTAGAAATGTACTTACTTTGATAAAAAGTACATTTCTAGTACTGTACTAGAAATGTACTAGATTAAGATTTACTCGAAATGTACTGTGATGTACTAGAATTTTGTTCTATATGTGCACCTTAGGAATGTCGAGTACATTTCTAGCACTGTACTATTTATAGTACTTTCCTTCTATGAAGTCAGTACAGTTAGGAAAGTACATTTCTAGTACTGTACTAGAAATGTACTATAATTGTATTCGAATCCTCTTCAAAATCTGCACCTTAGGAATGTCGAGTACATTTCTAGTACATACTGTACTATATTTGTACTAGAATCATAGCAAAAAGTACATTACTAGTACTGTACTAGAAATGTACTATAATTGTACTAGAATTCTGTTTCAAATCTGCACCTTATTTAGGAATGTCGAGTACATTTTAGTCGGTGTTTCCGTAACCTGACCACTTGATTTGACCACTTATTCTGACCACTTAATCTGACTACTTGTTTGTACGTCCAAATATACGCCAAATATAGTTTGACGTATAAAATTTCAAAATACACAGTATATAGAAATACCTTCTTGAGAGTCTTAATCACATAATCCAGGGGTGTACTACGATAAAGTCAAAATATATACGCCGGCGTATAATTTGACGTATGATATTTCTATATAACATTGTGTATGAATGATATAATATTAAATGAGTCGTCCAATGAAATTTTCAAGTCATAACATTTATTGCTTTATTTATTGTCTTCAGAAATAAATTAAACGGTGTTGAATAATATGAAGACAAATGTAGATTTTAGCTTATTTCTATGCATGTTTTTGAAATCCCGAATGTAAATTAGTAAATAAAAGCTTAAAAGTTTCATCTTTAAATGTAAATTAGTAAATAAAAGCTTAAATTTTATTATATGTCTTTTACTCTCAATCCATTGTATATGATTTAATGTTACTAACGTAAACACAATGTAAATTGAAATTTTATACGTCAAACTATATTTGGCGTATATTTGGACGTACAAACAAGTAGTCAGATTAAGTGGTCAAAACAAGGGGTCAGGTTACGGAAAACCGATTTTTAGTACTGTAAGCTGGCTGTTATTTGATCTAAAAATGCTAATTAACTACCTACTACATTTACATAATTTATGCAAAAATTCAAAAAATACTAAATGTGGTTAGCATAACAACATAGGCCTAATGAAGGAAAATAAAGATGTTAAAGGTCTAATATATGCACTAACAATAACATACTCAACGAATTGCAATTATCCACAAAAAGGATACATGACAGATTTTTCAAGCTTTCAAGAAGTAGACTCCCCTTTGTCAGGATGGCTCGAACAGATATACATACACGGAGCATATACAGATAAAAATAATGATTAAAAAATACAAACAGTAATATGTATAGAACTTATCTGAGTAAAGTCTGGTCGCTAAATGAGACTTGTTTAGTGATATAGTGACAGGTCAATAAATGATTTCAATGTTATCCATAATGAAAAAAGATTGATTGGATTACAGTTGGGGTAAGCTGGATTTTAAACGATAAATTAATCAAACTGGATTAAAAAGTCATTAAAGTAAAAATTGAAGAAATTCCTGATAAATTAAGGTTAAAAAACATTTTGAAAATCTTTTTAATATTTCCAAATGAAATGAAATGAAATGAAAAACGAAATTGATTATATTTTGTTTATTACATTTGAAAGTTATTACTGGTCAAATTGTAGCAAATTAATGACAACGAACCAGTAATACTATCAGTAGAGTGCCCAAGATTTTTGAGTGGTTGGGCACAACCATTAGTATCTACCGAATGACATAAGACTAAAAAGACAAAAGTACACCCAAAATATTTTAGCGTAGCTTTTTGAAAAAAGACAAGCAAAATAAATAAATAAAAATAAATAAATAAATGAATAAACTCATCGATCAAAAATAAAAATAATAATGTTTTTCAACGATTGTAAAACATATATAACTATTTTCTTCTCGTTTTTTCTGTCCTCCCATTTCTTTTCTATCTTTTTTCATTGTCAAGATCCCCGAATGGACCTTTCCCCTGAATGACTCACCAAATTAGGGTGGAGGGAGCGCACATGCCCTACCGCAACACCTTTGAGCACGTCACTGCATACGATAGTAAGAAATAATTGCATCACCCTGTGCATGGACCGAGGTTTGAAATTCGTATAAACACTTGACTGAGATAGGTAAACATGTGCACATACCTTGTTTTTATTTCTTTGCTGCTGTAACACTTCTCCAATTAATTACCCAACGAAATTAAAATATTCCTGGTATTATCTCTGCATGTATATTTTGTAAAGGATGAAAAGTGTTTCATGTTGATGGGAAGATTACAACAGCTCAGTGAACATGAATGGACATATTGAATTTCCACTCAAGGTCGTTAACCTCAATCTGCATAATTCAAGCTTGTAAATTGAGTACAATTCTAGTACATAAATGGAAAATGGAAAAAAGTACACTTTTAGTACATCGCCTAAAAGTAAAATAAATACTAAGTTCAAAAATAGTACTTTTTAAGTACATTTTTAAATGTCGAAATATTTCCAAGTTCAAAAACAGTACATTTTAAGTACATTTTTGAATGTCGAAATTTTTCTAAGTTCGAAAATAGTACATTTTAAGTACATTTCTCATATTGGACAAATCTAAGTTCAAATATAGTACTAATTTAGTACATTTCTAGTACAGATCATTATGAAAAAAGTACTTTTCGAGTACATCAAAAATGTACTAGAAAAGTACTTTTTCTGATATGAGTACATTTTAAGTACAATTATAGTACATTTTGAGTACACCTCAACTGTACTCGAATTTTACTAGGGGACAGTTCTCTAATAGTAATATAGCGACTTTCCAGTCCGATGATTCGTTATTCCAAACTTAATAATATAGGTTCACCAATTTGAATTTAGAAGAATTCACGCAAGTCTGAATTTCCCAAACAGCTCAATAGTCCAACAGGCCTTTTTCTGTTGGAAAAACCTTGTTTTTGGGCTTGACTGCAAAATGGAGTCTGCACAATTGTTCTTGACTGATTCTTAATATTTGAGACCCATAGATTCCAGAATTGAATGATGCAAAATCCGCATCATTGAGCATTTTGAGAAATCAAAGATGGCCGCCAAAATGACATCCATTACATGTTACTAGTCAAATCTCGTTCAAAACCACACCAACAAGTTCCTCTACTCACAAGGAAGCAGAAAAAGTATACTTTTACCTATGTCTGAAATATGGTTCTGGAGTTATAGTCAAAAATGTGAAAGGTCATGTCAGAGGTCACGGAACTGGCCCTATATGAGTCCAAAATTTCAAAAGTCTCCTATTTTGTTCAGAATGGTCTCAAACTATTCGTCTTGCAAAACTGTCTACACAAAGTGATAATTAAGTGCATCAGATCAGGGTTTTCTATGGTTACAGGTCAAAGAAAACCAATGCAATGGTAAATAGGGACTTTGTTTTTGCCTGCTACCATGGCAACAATTGACCTGACACACTTCAAACTATCACTTTGTGTAGACACTT
>JXSR01S053946.1:8873-20797 GCA_000969725.1 Ophiothrix spiculata
GGCTTTACCCCTCAACCCCCACCAGGGTCCCATCAGTGCACTTGAACCAGGCTGCCATGGCCCTCATCTACTTGAGTTGCAATAATAAACTCCAGGAAGTATGCACATATATGCTCACTTTCATTACAATACATGGCTATGGGTTTTTTCATTCAACCTTTAATACATCAGTTGAAAGTATGAAAATAATGTTTCCTTGGCTCTTAATTTGTTAAAATCTCTACAGCTTCAAAGCGCCCCCTTGAACCCCAGCTAGGGCCCCTGCCGCGAGACCTCCGACGAACGCCTCGCGCGTCTTTTTGTCCTGATTTTAGGTTTCACAATGTTGGCAGGTATGGACTAGTGGCTGCGATACTAGAGCCTACGTGCGAATTTTGATGTAAAGTGAAGTTATCATGAAATTTAAATGTTTTAGGGATGATAAAGATTGATAATGATGAAGATCCTGATACAGAATTTTTTAGTGATCATCTTGATTCCAATTCAAGGGATGACGGTTATCTACATTGTGTAATTAGCGAGCAATGATCAACTTATTTGTGGCATGTCTGCAAGATATACTAAATTCTGCTATGCGATTTCTACGTACGGTACTGCAATCGTAATTCAGTGTGAATATGTCATGATTTTATATGAATTCATCAGGACAAGATAACCAGCAAAAAAATCAAGAGAGAAAGACACAGTGGTGATGGTATATAACTTTCAGTGCGTGTGCCATGGTGTATGTATACACATTATATCATGTGTAATTAAATCACACGCAGGGTTAGTTTTTCCGTAGCTTTGTCGTGAAATCACTCCAGTTTTTAAGAAGTGGACCATCGTCTTAATTTTCAAGTCGAAAATTGTGATTTGAAAGAAACAAATTTTTTTGGTGAAATAAAATTGTTTTCCTTCCTTCCGTCCCAAAATTTCAAAACAGTAGAATTTTTTTGTAAAATTAAATTTGTTGCCTTCCTTCCTTCCCAAACTTTTTCAAGTATGTTACCGGAAACAAATAATTATTTTTACTTGGCCTTATGATAAGGCACCGGCTGTTCGCATCGCATAATGCGAAAAATGCGAACAAGGCAAAGATTCTTGTAATTCGCATAACGGCTGTGAACCAATCAGATCAGATGTTAGAAAAACAACACATGCGCAGCTGAATACTCATTACTGAAGTACGATAGTGATCTAAATATGAAAAAGTTTCAGAGCTGTGGGAGAGCGGTCTAAAGCGCTGGTCTTGAAACTTTGTTTAGAGTGAACGGCCCTGCAATCTTGCGGGCCCGAGCCTGGAAGCAATCATCCTATCCTTTTTTCTTCAGTGTCTATTTTGATTTTAATCATGAAATAGATTTATTAAAAGATTAAAGACATTGTAATCATTTGCTTTAGGGTATTTTTTTCTTATGATATACTGAATAACACTCCCGGTAGAGTCAAGCGTCCAGAGAGCGTGTTTGTTATCTTCGTTAAGTACTGCAATTTAACGGTATATTGTGGTTGGTACTTTTTACCCCCCCCCCCCCTCAAAAAATGACACAATGAGAGTCCACACACACACACACTCACCCCGGTAGGTTCATAGACCCTGTATCATATATTGTGCTTTCATTCTCATGTAAGTAGTCATACACGAAATCCCCACCTAGTTTGTTTTTTAACATTATTGTGCGAATATAACGAAGGCGTTATATGCGAATAACGGGAATATTTGCCTTGTCCTCATAACCGTTATACGAATAACAGGAATCTTTGACTTGTCCGCATAACCGTTATGCGAATAACAGGAATCTTTGCCTTGTCCGCATAACCGTTTAATGCGAATAACAGGAATCTTTGCCTTGTCCGCATAACCGTTATGAGAATAACAGGAATCTTTGCTTTGTTCGCATTTCCATTATGGTCGTGCGTCTGGAACTGACACTAGGAAAAAGGTGGTGGCGTTGCACTTTTACAGATGGCATCTTCATAAATTGACTGTAACTTTTGAACTACATAAGCTATGCTTATAATTTTGGTGTCTTTTTAAAGCTATAACATGCATCTTTGTGTGGTGTGAAAATCATTGGTATAGAATTTTGGGTGGTAGAGTTATGTGCTTTTGTTTCTGGAACACCAAGGGTGGTGGAGGTGGCGGAAGCGGAGGTGGCGTGGCGGAAGCGGGCAATACAAAGTCTATGGGGCTTACTACCTCTCATTAGTCAAACTTTAATAATTTTACATTGGAGTGACACAAACTCATCATTTTGGTCTTATTTTAAAGGTAAATCATCTAGCTACTTATTTTTATATGAAAATATTGGATATATGAAGAATTGTTAAAATTACATTAAAATTATCATTAAATCTACCTGGTACTTGCATACATTTGCATTGCACGGTGACTTTTTACAGTTTTTAGTGCCTTTCAAGCTTAAAATCATAATAGAATTTGAACTAAACATCCCATGTGCACCCCATAAAGAGTATACTTTTCTGAAAGGAAATTTTACAAGGAATCCAAATAAGGCATTTAAAAAAGTCTGGGAGGTAGGGTTTGTATGTCAGATCTGGAAATGTTAACTTTAAAATATTATTTTAACGCCCAAAATTTTCAACAAATTCGACTTGAATTTTCTTCAATGTAATAAGTAAGACCTTCATAGAGTATACATATTCTGGAGGGGAATTATATGAGGATTACAAATCAGATAAGAATTGGAGGGTAGCAGTAGAGGTTCTGGTGATATGCAATGATAGAAGAAAATGAAAATTTTAAGAACAAATCCGAATATTCTCAAAGCTGACATCTTAACCCTACCTCCTACACTTTTTTCAATGTCATATTTGGATTCCTTGTTCAATTTCCTTTAAGAAACTGTATTTTTTTTATAGGGTTGGGTATTTAGTTAAAAAGTTATTGAAATTTTCAACTCGAAAGGTGTAAAATACTCCAAAAGTCACTGCGCAACGCAAATTGGTGCCACCTTAAGACGCATGGCCTTATGCGAATAGACTCGGTCTTATAATAAATGGCCTCACTTTGGTTACCAATTTGTAAACAAACTGAATTACATCTAGAGATGTATTTTCCTTGTGGATAGGTATGTTCATAAAATTTTGAAAATTGAAATGTTTTCTTAAAAGTGGCTTTAAATTAAAGATGACAAAATTTGCAACAAAATGGTGTTTTAACCAACTTTTTAGGTTTAAGTACTTTTAAAGTTTAAGAGCAAAAAGAAGATTTTGCAAATTTACCAACAAACGTATGATCAGGGCCAGATTTGACATGGTAAGTCTGCAGAATTCAGCAGACTTCTTAAGTTCATAAGCTTGCTCACCTCGTAAACTTATATCCTCCTAATTCCGCTTGTTGTGTCATGTGATTTTTATCTTCCTGTGTTAAAGAATTGGTTTTGTCTGCTCGTTATGTTGGGATACATATTTGGTTTTGTTTATGTAGTCCTGTTATGTCTACACTTTTAGCTGTTATTATTATAATATTTTTTTAACCAATCGTTGTTTTACCCATTTTTAACTTTTTATATTTTATGAAAAATGTCTCAAAAAATCTTGTCTTGAATCACTGCTGTTGAATATAATATCTACGTTTAACATAGATGCCTAAAAGTTGCTTATGCGCTTTATAAATTGAATTATTTATTATTAAATATTATTTATTTATTTATTCTTTTAAGTGTGTACATTAATTGTAAGTCTATGGGGAAAATGCTTTATATTTCAATATTTATTCCATTTAAATCATGTTACTAAATGAAATGAATACAGTACAGGGTTGTGTGGCAATAAACAACATCTAATCAACTAGAAATCATGAAAGTGACGCTCATTTATGCTAAAATGACCAGTGTAAAATTTTGCATTGTTTTCTAGATGGAAAAATGGGCAGTGGCAGGCCTTCATTTCTAGAAATGCGAGGAGAGCTATTAATCACTCTCCTGGTATAGCCGAGGAGCTCAAGTCGAGCTCCTTAAAATAACTCTCCCAGAAATGGCGAGGAGCTCTATTAATTTAAATGTGTATTAAATAAAAGGACAAATTTATAAATATACATGTTCATGTACTTTAAAATAAAACACACACTTGAATTTGATAAATTTCAATTACATCATACATGCCATAATTAAGAAGGCCCATGCCATGGCTTGAATATATTTTTTGTCATTTAAACAACACTTCTGTTAATTTTATTGTAAATTTATTTAATTGTATAGTGCTGTAATCGATACACTTTGTAAATGTCGCTATATCGGAAGCATATTCTGCGACAATATGCAGTGATTTTATTGACTGACATGAAAACTAAATCCATTTCCGTAGCCACACATTGTCGGAATGAAAATCGCCATTTACCGTATTTACACCTTTACTTTTTCCCACTATCATCCCCTCTTGTTCTTCCATCCATCTTTATTTTTTGTATATTTATTATTTTAAGTTTTGAAGAAATATTAATCACAATTTGACCGGCAGTTTGAGCGATGTATAAAGCAGCTGTGCAGGTCGCCATTTTAATAACTAGCAGATTATACGGTCATGACGGTGATCGCTTGACACGCACATCGAACACGGTACATCGTTCGCATGTAGCACTGTTAAGGAGACGATTACATGGTCTTCGACTACAGATGGCGCTCTAAATGTTTCCAAACGGTCTTTTTTTCTATAAGTATTCATATCGTTCGTGTGTCGATACGATGGATTTCCTTGGTCGATACTCTAATTCCCGGGTCTAAATTCGCAAGGAGCGTTACATATCGCGCACGTAAAACCATGTTCAGGGGCACTGTAGGAGCGCCGGCGCGATCGCGCTCCTCAGAAATGAAGGTCTGCAGTGGCAAGTTGTGATGTCACAAGTGGGCAAACAGTTTTTGAAATGAAGGGCGCCATTTATTGGCTTTTACTGAACAGAGCTATCAATGAACGTTTTCTCCACCCAATTTGATGGTCAAATTATTTTGACCTTTTTCCAATTTCTTGAAATCATAACTTTTAACTTAGCACATGTTCACCTTAATCAGGGCAGTGTGTGAGAGTTCAGATAATCTGATTTCAGATTTTTTCATGCCTTCAAAAGAGTCATAATTTCATGCAGTTTTTTTGTCATTTTCAGCCTGTTTTAAATTGGCATTTTGTCACTATTTTCAGATTTTTTTATCAGCTGACTCTCACACCCTACTTAATTCTCTCAGCCTATAGATGTATACATGTACATCGGAAGGCCTGTGTTGAGGCTAAGCTTAAACTAGTGATGCTTGCCCTACTGTGTGCTTTTTTATTTTTGTGATTTTTTACAACGCTCGCACAGTGGGGCTCTATTACTGTCTCAAAACTGGCAGCGCTACATTAGTTCAACACTCAATGAGAAATACAACCGCTCCAATTCCCATTTCTTGTTAGGGACCGTTCACAAACACTCTTAAGGGGGGCCTGATGCAAAAAGGGGGCCCTTAAAATTTTCCACCTTCGTAATGGGGGCCATGAAAAAAACCACACATTTTACGGTAAAAATTGAGTTTACATGCTTTTCTATGGGGTTGACCACTAATCTTTGTCGCAAAAAAGGGGGCCCTTAAATTTTTTGAGGTCAAAAAGGGGGCTCTGAAATATGCAATGAAGTGTCATTTCTTGTACTGTCAAATTATTTATAATGTTTCATTTACAGTACCCGGTATGTTATCATTGTCCTATTTACAGAGTGATGGCATCTGAAGAACCAGCATCTGAAGGAGACTGGACTCTAGAACTGTCAGATGTTGAAACTGACATAGAACCAGACCAAGAGGCAAAACTGAAGGATTCATCCAAAAATACTCAAGAGGAACAAAAGGAAAGCATGGAAGATGTCGGCCAAGACAAAACACAAGAAGCAAAGGGTCAAGATGATGCAAAGAATGATGATCAAATTGTAGAGACATCTACCACCGATGGTACTGGTCCTGTTCCTTCTGGAGATGAAAAGGAGCCTTCTAAAGATTGTAATGTGTCCAAAGGAGATGATGTTGTAACTGATGAAGAGAAGGATAAAATTGGTGGAGGTGGTGATGTTGGGGATGGACTTCCAAATGAGGAGCAGAAAGCCAAGTCTTCAGATGTAGAGATGGAGATAGATGAAGATATTAAGACTAAACACAATAAATCTGCCAAGCCAATAAGGGAGGAAAGTGTCGATAGCGACTCAACAATCGTTATGGATGATGATAGCATTGGGGATGTGAAAGATGATGATAAATCTGAAGCCGTCAAGAAGGATACGGCAAATTCTGCCACGTCTGATGTTGGTAAAGTTGAAAGCGATAATCAGAAACAAGTACTAGAGCAGAAATCGGGTATGAAAGCGTCGTCTCTAAGTGATGATGCATCAAATAAAGATGTGAAAGCTACAGGTGATTCAGCTGAAGGAAGTCCCGCTGAGAAGACGACTGCACAACCAGATTCGTTCCACAGCTTGGATTTGCCGATTCAACCCGTAAAAGAACCAAGACGGAGTAGAGTTAGACAGCGATCAGATGGGCAGCCGTTGGAGCGGTCACCGTCTGTGGCATCCAACAAGAGTGAAGATTCATCAGGCACTGGTAGCTACAAGCAACGTAAAAGGGAAGGTCAATTGCAACAGGTAGATGGACAGACAGAAAAGAGGAAGAGGATGGTGAGGGCGGGATTTGATTTCAAGCCTGGGTTTAGACTGGAAGCTCAGGACTTCAATGACAAGTGGTGAGTATTTGAAGCTAGTTTTATTCATGTATTTTAGTCATATATGTTGCCTTGTCCTGTGTAGATTGCTGCAAGTTTTCAGGTTTGTCCTGCATCCTGTATTAAAGTTTATTTGAATGATTATCATCTTAGGTCAGCTCAAAAACTTTATTCATTTTCAGTTGAATGATGCAGCGATTGGCCCTGCTTGCATTGTAGCTTGTACTTACTATCAATATGTACCCACTCATATTTGGTTACCTACGCTTTAGAAAGGGTGGGTTTGCAAAATTAAGAAAATAGATAAAAAGTGGGTTTCTTGATTCTATGGTTATAAAGGGTGGTTTTGTAAAAAGGATCAGAATTATAAAGGGCATGTTCTTCATTAGACTAAAGATGTTTTGATCAAATGCAAATTTCTCTCTATGCATATAATGTTTCAACACACTCAGTGTTAAATTTTCACTATCTGTCCTAGATAGAAGAAATACAAAGGGTAAGACATGACTTCCAAATTAGCCAGTACACATAATAATAATTGGGGTACACTGACGTCAAATCTGAAATTACCAAAGAGTGGGTTTTGACTTTACATTTAAAGTGTGTTTTCATATAAATGGTGGGATAAAATTTAAAAAGAGTGGGTTAAAAATGGCACTGCCAACTATACCACTGCCAACTATGCCACTGAGATGATGCGACTCTAAGCAGCTGTGCTTTTTCCATACAATCATAGTCCGATCCTAGGACCTTGATTTTTTCTGTGTTACTATCCACAATATAAATCCACTATCACTTACCACTTTACTAGAAAGCCCAGAGTTCTACATGGCAGACTGATCGCATAGCAGACTGATTACCCCTCCCGAAAAAATGGGCTTTTTTTCGGGGTAGGTAGTGAAGTGGCTATCTAGATCACTGGACTTGGTAGTTATATCTCTCATGTTGGTTAGTGTCACCAGAAAAACAAGGGTTCTATTAATCGAACTATGCAATCAGGTGTTCGACAGAGACACACACATTGAATTGGTCTGATTGTTGCCTTTAGTCATCTGAATGTGATTATGCCAACAGTGATATGAGTGTCATTTTTCATTGAGTGTCCAGTCTTGGGAGAGTTGCTCTTGAATCACCTGACTAAACCAAGAGCCACTGACATATGTGATGCATTTCAGCAAAAGGTACCTTAATTCAGAAAACCAGAAAAACACATTCTAAATGTGCTAATTTAATGATTATTTTGACTAGGTCATTTCCAGCATCAGCGCATCATCCATTGTTTTTTTGAGTAAACTTAAGTTTACGCTCATTTTGCCAAATCTCGTTTGACCGTATACTATTATGCATCCATTTGGTTTTGGTACGGTATCAAAATTTTGTTGTGACCTTAATTAGTGTCTTCCTTTGTTGTTAGGACCATCGTCAACTAACTGCAATCATCGTCAGTGATTGGTTTAACTTTAAACCTGTTTTTCTCGTAATAACCTTTTTTCTTCAATCAGAAGTCCTTACCATCCAAAACATTTTCCCACATAAGTCTAGAATGAAACGTCCTATACTCATGATTGTGGTGTCATTTTAATGCTGAGATCATTTTTTGAGCCCTAAGGCGACGGAAAAAAAACCCCTGTTTTACTTGCCCGACTCTTTCTAAATCAGCCGTTTTTTTGCCAAAATTTGTCAATTTTGGTAAAATTTTTAAAGCATAAATTCTTTGTAAAAATTTCTGAATTTTAGGGGATTTTGGGGTTATTCTGGGAAAAAAAAAAAAAAAAAAGACCGGCCGACCCTACTTAGTTGGTCCACACGCCCGTAAAACAGGTTGGTTTTTTTCCGTCACCTAAAGGGTTTTTTACCCTTAAACTACATATATACGATATGCATGTGTTCATTTGTGTAATCATATAACAATTCTTTGTGTATTTCTGCAGGTACCCAGCAAAGATAGTAGAAGTTGATGAAGAAGACAACACGATTTTAATCCATTTCAATGGTTGGAACTCACGCTTTGATGAGTGGATGAATTATAAGAGTGAGCGCATCAGACCAGCCCCGAGACAGGAGATTGTACCAGAGAAGGTAGGAAGGGCAACAATTTTGATGAGAATCTGTGATAGCATGCTTGCAACTTTGGACTCATAATAATAATACCGTATTGTTTCTAATAAACGCCCATGGGCGGCAACATTTCTTGAAGGGTGGGCGATTATTAGAGACCAATTTTCAACATCAAAATTTGCACAAAATCGCTAAGTAAGCTTAACAATTACGGCAACTTACTGTTGTATGGCCCCCGATAACCCGGAAGTACTGACAATTTTTCATCATTTCCAGGATCGCGACCTCATTGGTACCGTTTCCTGTTACTAGCGATTGTTGGTTAAAGCTTAATGACACACGAAAATGCTACAAAATTTGGTGGGCGTTTAATAGAGACTGGGCGTTTATTAGAAACAATACGGTAATAATGATAATAATAATAATCTGCACTTATATGGCGCTCTAACAAAAACACAGCGCCTTACAAAAATAGTATACAAGCAAAAATGCAGCCAACAAAAACACAGCGCCTTACAAAAATAGTATACAAGCAAAAATGCAGCCAATGAGAAAAAACAAGACAAATCACTTAATCAAATGCGTTTTCAGCAACCGTTTGAATGCAGGCATAGACAGCGCCTCCCTGATCCGAATTGGCAACACATTCCACAGCTGTGGAGCTGCAACTGAAAACGAATGGTCACCAGCATTCTTAACTGAACGAGGAACGTAGAGCCTGGTGTTATCGGATGAGGAGCGAAGTCTACGCCTACTCTCAATCGGTGCTTGAACAGTGTCGCTCAACAAAGTAATAAGATCTGAAGACAACTACAAGAGTCGGGTCCTTGTTTAACTGTGGGAATATTTCATACGTATTTAACAGAGGAGCAAAATCTGACAACTCGTAATGGGCTCATTGAATCCAATTCAGTATTAATACAGGGTTCGTACGGTCCTTGAGAGTCCTTGAAAATCCTTGAATTTGAAAACACCTTTTCAAGGCCTTGAAAGTCCTGGAAATTTGCACAGAGTCCTTGAAAGTCCTTGAAAATTGATAATTTATGGCTAACTGATCCCAAATTCAGCGAGTGGATTGATGTCGGCAGGAACAAGAGTTCAGCATACTGCAAATTATGCTGTGGTAAGTCCTTGAAAATCATGCTTTTGGACCTTGAAAGTCATTGAAAAGTCCTTGAATTTTAAAGGCTCCAAGGTGTACGAACCCTGTTAATAATTCTTATGCTGTTAAACCTTTGATAATTGGCTTGTGTTTTGGCTCCCTGTCATTCTATGGTTATGCTTGAAGTGTGTACTCAATACATGTATATACATTTTCAAAATCCATTTAGAAAACTCATGAACATCAGATCACATGGACTTTTTAACCAATCATGTACAAGCTCGAATGAAGAGATTTATACATGTACGTGCTGGTTGAAGACATGAAAATATAATTTAAAACTAATCATCATTCATCAGCACCCACATTTTTGGGTCGAATGTTTCAGAGAAACCCTTCTCCATCCTCTGTGTACAAGCTCATTAATATGCATGCTTTGTCAACAAAAAATTCTGTACTTGCGAGCTTAAATTTTCTTGCAGTTTCGGTGCAGTAAAGTAAAAAATAATTTTATCTAGATATAGACCCATACATGAAAAGATGCACTAATTCTTAACAACTTTTGACTGGTGGTATCATAGACTCATTGGCAGCAAATGACAGCAAAATTTCCATTTGATATCAGCTGAGTAAGCTTTAAATTAGAAGCCACAATCATGGGGCATCACACTAAAATACCTCTTTAGTGCTAACTCTAATTACAGGTTCAAATCTGTACGAATGTGAACTTTACATTCTGAATTTTGAGTCAAGGAGGTACTTTTTCTGTTAGCAATTGTCAGGAAGTGTAGAATATGCTTCACTGCTTAGAAAGATGTGTTTTGAAAAGGTCTATTTGTCAACAAGCTTGACTTTGTGTTAAATTTATCATAGACTACATTCAAAGAAGCTTGACCATCAGCTACATGTCAGCAACTCATATGATCTTTTCTTGTTTTCTTTTTTATCAGTCATTCAGCGTCGGAGATACTGTGTTAGCAAGGTGGTCAGATACCCGATACTACCAGGGCAAAATACGAGAGATCAACATCAATGGGTCTTACCGCGTCAAATTTTACGATGGGTTGGAGAAAACTGTCCAGGCTGGGAACATCAGAGAGATGCCAGAAGAACTGAAACCAATTGTATCCCCAAAGGTGAGATTTCTCATGAGGCCTAAAAAAAAAAGGTTTGTTTGCCCTCCACGACCGACCCTAAAATGCCAAAAATTTGGGTCGGGTATTTTTTTTTTTTTCTTCAAACATGTAAAATATGAAAACTCAATATTTTTGATGGAAAACGTAAAATTTAGCAGTATAAAGTCACGTAAATAATTTAGTAGTATAAAATGCATATTTCCTCTAAATAATGACCACCAATCTTTAATTAAGCCCTTCATTGGTATTCACAATAAAATGCATGGAATGACATAATTCTTTAAAATATATGTGAACAGTTTTTAAAAAAAAAAAGATCAACCAACCAACCGACCCAAAAATTGTTCCACTGGAGGGCAAACAAACTTTTTTTTTTTGGGGGGGGGGGGACCCTGATATTGAAGGGTTGGACTCCTGAAGACAGTATCTGCATAAAAACAAAAGATTCCAACACCTGGTGATTCTTTCCATATACAGATCATTCATCTAGAAAGAACTACAAAGTCTTGAAATCTTTTGATCTCAGAATTGTTATGCAGATGCGGCTATGACACTTAACCCTTGATATGTACATTGATGGTAGACACTGGCCAGAATGTATAACTAAGAATTCACAAAGTTTGAGTTGTTGGAATAGTTGAAATGTGATTTATCAGAAACGTACACCTGAGTGTCTACCATTAGGCCAAAAAAAAATATTGTTTGTTTGTCCTCGCCCGACCAACCGTGAAAATTTGGCCCGACTGTGTGCTTTATAAAGTTGTTCTTTTATTTTCGAACTCTTATTTGAGGATTTTTCATGCAAAAAGATAGAAAGTCTTCAAATCATAAAAATATGATATAAATTGACATGAACTGTATTTTCCGATGTAGAAGACCTCTTAAGAATCAGCAGTACTTATATTGTTCTCGTATGTTAAGTTTAGTTCTTGTTCATTTCTTCA
>JXSR01S053946.1:28985-41070 GCA_000969725.1 Ophiothrix spiculata
GTTCTGAAGCAAGGCATTGGCTATTATGTCAACAAGTACATCTATCTGAAGCATCGTGACACTGGGCCATTGATCACACTGCGATGTCGCAACATAACCCAAAGATGCGCTGCAAAAGGGTATATCAAGAAGGACACTGGCAAAGCGGTGATCCGAGGCATCAAGCATAACCATAGCCCACCTCCATTTAGGAACATCATATTCTGTACCACGGAGGATGATGCGCTTATTCCTGCACAGAAAGCAACAGAAACGGATGAGTTAGGTAGGCTGGTTAATTAGGCAAAAAAAATGTGTGTGTTGGTACCATTTTCATTTGATTTTTATCGCTGTACCTTAAGACTAAGAGTATGTTCACACATGAGAATTAGGTCATAACTGTACTCTCGCTCTCTTAGGTTGTGTTCACACATAAGAATTTGGTCATTACTATATTTTTGCTCATGAGCAAATTCCCAGTGTGACTACAGTTATAGAAATTGTTTCGCTCTTGAGCTGGTCATTACTAGTCATGACTATTATGTCTGAACACGCCCTCATTAATTTACTAAGCAAGCAAGAATATGTGAACATACCCAAAGTCAAAAAGAATGTCAATGCTATTTCCTTAGAGTAAACCAAAGATTATGAAATTAACCCACTTCTAGGGATTCTGTGAGTTTTAAAAAACACCCTTTTGCCTAATTTTGGATGGACCGATAAAGAGCCTCTCAGCCATTTTTAGGCCTTATATAGAGATGCTCTGTGTAGACAAATCTGCGTAGAAAATGAGGTATTGATAAAATGTCCCCAACTTTTACTCCTGTAGCCGAAAGCGGACCAACGTCATACGCAGTACAATGATCTAAAAATAACTTGCGTTGGACCCTGTGCATGGTGAAAATAATCAATACTTCAGCCAGGCATCCTTTCATTTTCTTTCTTTTAGCGAGAAGGAAATCTGTGAAATGATGAGCTGTTTGACATTTTGTTGTTGTTTGAATACCACACATCTAATATGATTTTGGAATCGAAATATTTTGAAAATTTGATAAATAAAATCAATTATAGTTTCCGCAAGCGGGCATTTTCTCCATAGAGTTGAATGGGAAGTTGGCTAGTGTTTTCACCACGCTATTTAGACAAATGTTCCGGTTGTAAGGAAAAAGCCCAGATGTTCACTCCTAGGGTGTTTTCTACAAAACAAACTGGTGCTATGTGGTTTAAATATGAATGGGCCTATGACATGCCTGAATGTTTTGATTTGCAATTCGCACCAAATGTGCACCAAGGTGGATTGCTCCTTTGCTTTTTGCATGGGGCAGTGTTATTGAACCTCCATATAGTTTTGAAAGCAAGTTTGGTAGCTAATCAAGATAACAAAGGTTGACTTTACACTAAATTTGGATTGTTTCAAAATTGTCCCATTACTTGGTACCTTGCAATGGCAGACACAAGTGAGGTGTAGGAATACATGGTTTGTTCTTTGTCTATAATCCTTGATGATATATCTCCAAAATGAAATTAGGGACCAAGTTTACTTTAGGTCCCATCCAGAATTTTAGGGTTAGGGTTTAGGGTTAGTGTTAGGATTAGGTTTAATTTAGGGTTGGGGTTTAGGGTTTAGGGTTAGGGTATAGTTGTTGATGGGACCTAAAGTATACTTTTTCCGAAATTAGAGTAAAATTGATCTGGTTGTTGCATGGTGCTGCATTATTGTACCTTCTGATTTTTTTAAATCAAGCGCTGTAGCAAATCAAATGACATATTCCTCTTGCATGATTCACCTGTCACTCATCACATGCTTGCATAATATCTTTTTGCACAAAAGCCAAAGATTCAGATTTATTGGAAGATGTCACCCCAGTCGGCGAGATGCTGCCACCTGAAGAATTGGAGAAAATCAAGGAACGCAGGAAACACATCAGGGAACATGGTAAGTCTGCAGGGTGTATCACAGTCTAAGGTAAATATTAAATGGAAGATGTCGCCCCAGTCGGTGAGATACTGCATCCTGAAGTGCTGTAGAAAATCAAGGAACGCAGGAAACACATCAGGGAACAAGGTAAGTCTGCAGGGTGTATCACAGTCTAAGGTAAATATTGAATAGAAGATGTCGCCCCAGTCGGTGAGATACTGCATCCTGAAGAGTTAGAGAAAATCAAGGAACGCAGGAAGCATATCAGGGAACATGGTAAGTCTGCAGGGTGTATCACAGTCTAAGGTAAATATTGAATGGAAGATGTCACCCAGTCGGTGAGATAATGCATCCTGAGGTGCTGGAGAAAATCAAGAAACGCAGAAAACACATCAGGGAACAAGGTAAGTCTGCAGGGTGTATCACAGTCTAAGGTAAATATTGAATGGAAGATGTCACACCAGTCGGTGAGATACTGCATTCTGAAGAGTTAGAGAAAATCAAGGAACGCAGAAAACACATCAGAGAACATGGTAAGTCTGCAGGGTATATCACAGTCTAAGGTAAATATTAAATGAAAGATGTCACCCAGTCGGTGAGATACTGCATCCTGAAGTGCTGGAGAAAATCAAGGAACGCAGGAAGCACATCAGGGAACATGGTAAGTCTGCAGGGTGTATCACAGTCTAAGGTAAATATTGAATAGAAGATGTTGCATCAGTCGGTGAGATGCTGCATTCTGAGGTGCTGGAGAAAATAAAGGAGAGCAGAAAACACATCAGGGAACATGGTAAGTCTGCAGGGTGTATCACAGTCTAAGGTAAATAGAAGATGTTGCATCAGTCGGTGAGATGCTGCATTCTGAGGTGCTGGAGAAAATAAAGGAGAGCAGAAAACACATCAGGGAACATGGTAAGTCTGCAGGGTGTATCACAGTCTAAGGTAAATATTGAATGGAAGATGTCACCCCAGGCGGTGAGATACTGCATCCTGAAGTGCTGGAGAAAATCAAGGAACACAGGAAGCATATCAGGGAACATGGTAAGTCTGCAGGGTGTATCACAGTCTAAGGTAAATTTTGAATAGAAGATGTTGCATCAGTCGGTGAGATCCTGCATCCTGAAGTGCTGGAGAAAATCAAGGAATGCAGAAAACACATCAGGGAACATGGTAAGTTTGCAGGGTATATCACAGTCTAAGGTAAATATTGAATGAAAGATGTCACCTCAGTCGGTGAGATACTGCATCCTGAAGAATTGAAGAAAATCAAGGAACGCAGAAAACACATTAGGAACATGGTAAGTCTGCAGGATATATAACAGTCCAAGGTATACCATACCTATAATCTCATTATCTCATGATCTTTATTTTTATTAACTAATATGAAAAACATTAAACAAACAGTAAATGGAGGAATAGACTACAGGTCAATAACACCTGCAGATTTTCCACTCCTGGAACATCTAGTTCTAATGGAAAATGTCACACCAGTCAGGGAGATGCTGCTATATTTTCATTCTAAAAACATATGCACCATACGTAGCCTACTCAGTTTTAAATCAATCTTTGGTAATGCTTGACATTACATTGTATAGAATTTCATTTTCATGCATTTATATTTGATTAGTTCATTTGAAAATTATCGGCAAAAATCTTTGAAATGGACGAACAAAACAAAATAAATCTTCCAAATTCAACAAATTTACATATATGCAGACTTGCATTTTTTGTAATTTAAGATGTTTTAAGTTTGTGGTTTTATTTTCTTGTTGCTTTGTAGTTTTACCTTTTTGCTGAGGTTGAGCAGTATCAATTTTGATGTTTGGCTGTTTTGTTACTTTGCTGATTTTACAGTGAAACTATTCCCACACTTATCAATATTTGGGTTTGTCTTTGTTTGCCACTAGAACAGGTGGAAGTGATCAGTTTCAACAAAGAAAAACAACAAACTGTACTTTAAAAAGTATGCATTTTCCATGTTTGTAATTATGCGTCATCCTTTTTATTAGGTTGTGGAATTGTGACAAGTTGTTATTAATCCTGATTATGAAGAATGTACTATGTGTCGTATTTCTAAGCAAATCAGATTGTTGCAGATGAGATAAAGTCAATGTCTCGAAGAAAAAACATGTGCACCAAATTGGAAATTTAGAGTAATGTAGTTGAACAAAACTGAAAAGGGACAAGAACTTCAAACCACATAATTTTTAGCTGAACTAAATTGATAGCAGAACCAATATCCCAAATTTGTACAATATGCCTGTAATAATAAGCCCATCTGTACGTATTTTAACCCATCCCAAGTGTTCCATTTTCAGTTTATTTTTTGTGCATCAGTATTTTTATTTCTGTTTTGCATTTTGCAGTGTTAATAGACAGTTCACTAGGTGTACTGCGTGACCCCCTAAGGTGTAAGTTATTTTTTTGTTTGAAATCTGTAGATTTAGTTACCCTTTACTCAATAGTTTTTGTTTCTTTTTGCATGAGTTTTAGATTGAAATCAATATAATTATCCTAATCATGTTTAGAGGATTCTGTTACTGCAATTGATTGTAAATGCTTGGAACTAACACACCTTTGTTTCTAAAGCAGGTAAATAAAGGACATTTAAAATAAACTAGCCTGAGTCATAAAACGAAACAACCAAGTCAAGAAAGATCCATGCGTGGAAGAAGTATCCTGTAAATGTCAAGGAATCAAAAAAATGTGTTTATTTCCTTGAAACAAAAATAGGTTAAAATAGGGGGTTATAGCACCCTCTATATATAATTATTTGCCCATTGACTTCTATATCAAAATGTATTTTTACAAAAAGTAGTGTATCTTGAAAACACACATTTTTCATGCTCTAAAATTTTGGAACCATTATCAAATAGGCATCAGCGCTTAAAATTCCACTTTGAAACAGTTGTATAAGGCGCTCTATAAATTGTGTGTACTATTATTATTATTAAATAGTCAATTTCTATTACTCTACACATAAAATGTCCGCCAAAAACAAAGGTGAACAGAACATATTCATTCAATTGTCATGTAATCGTCTCTGCAGTGGTTGTGCTAATTAATTGTGCCGCCAAGATTTGAGAATTTAAAATAAAACGGTCAGAAAAAATATGGATACGAGCTCTGGTGCAGTGCAAAAGCTTTGAATAATCACTTCACTGTCATTTGCCACTCTCTAGAACCAGCATTAACATGTAGTTTAGGACCCTGTTGCTGTTCATAATAAGGAACAAAACAGCTTCTATTGTTTTAAAATGAAATAATTCTAAATCATCAAGGTTTTCAATAAATTCCATATCAAGTTTATCCATCAAGTTAAACTTACCATAAAAGAAATTTTACCTTCATTTTTATTTTTAAGTCCAAAAGTCTGACTTCCGCGATTGTCTCCATTCGTGTGTATTTGATCACCGTGTAATTTAACGCAACATTTAACCAACCACAGATCGCGTTAAGATCCCGGTGCAATTAATAACTAACCAGCGAATGTTGTTCGGTAGTGTGCAATCACCAAAATGGCCGATCACAGCTTTATTTTTGCTTCAACATCTCACTCTTTTATGAAAACTCTGCAATCTTTTTGACATTTAAACAACAATTTGGATCAACGGAAACAGAAATTCGTCGACACAGATGAGTTTTCTAAAACTTGCAAGCATTTTCAGCAGTGTTTGGAGACAAAAACAGGCAATTTTAGTACTTTTTATAATTTGTTTAACCTTGTTGTTTTACCCCATAATTTCCCTCATTATTCGAAGCCCTGCCCTCCTTCCGAAATATTAATCTTGATGTCTAGATAACATATTTACTATTTTAGCTTCTTTGGTTCATTTTGCTTGATGAATCAGTGACTTTTATTCCTTGTTATGAACAGGGTCCTAAATTATGAACAGGGTCCTAAACTACACCACTACCTTTACTTTTATTGTGCCTTGAAGGATTCTACTAGTGTCCTGTAGGCACTAAAAAGATTTTAAGATGCAACTTATGCCACTTACGTCTTGCCTTGCTTGATGTGTGCTTTATAATAGGGATAATCCCTTGACTTTATGTGGATATCAAGATCACATTCACAAGCTTCATGTGCTCTATCACCATTTCTTCACTAGCATTTGCTTCACTCTTATTGCTTTTGAGGTTGTGGCTGTTTACACAAAGAAAAATGCCTACAAGTTATTTTTTTTTCAAACCAGTCCAGTGAAACCATATAGGTTCCAGTCCAGGGTCAAACCTTTATCTGTTGTTGGTCAGTTACAGGTCAATGCATAAAACCATAGAATTTTAACTCAGATCAAACATTGATCGCCCTTGTTAGTTATTTTCCATGTGGACAACAAGTGTTACCATAGCTTCCATAGGTTTTCACCCAGGTCTAATATTGATCCATCATTGGACAATTGTGGTGTTGGCGTTGACAATTAGTAGAAAATTTGGGTTTTTACTAATTTTAAACACTGACCTGGGTTAAAATCTATGGTTATCCACATTGCATATAACTAAGGCCTAAAAAATTGTTTGATTGGCGTAACATAGAAAAAAAATAGGGTAGGTAGGTCGGATTTTTTTTTTTTTTAAATCTATGTTTCACATACATGAACACAAAATATACAACACATATACAAAAACGTCTTCATTTTTTCTGAAACACATCTTTTATTTGTCATTTTGAATGTCCTGCAAGCCATATCTCGGGGCCCCGTGAATCGATTCCCATCAAATTAGGGATTTGGATGTTTTTCACCATGCTCAAAAAAATAAAAATATTTAGGGTCGGGGTTTTTAAAAATAGGGTCGGTCAGGTTACGCCAATCAAACAATTTTTTAGGCCTAACAACAGATAACATTGATATGTCCTTGGGAAATTGAGGTGTGACAACCAGTGACACCACAGATTTAATGTTGTTCAATTGCAGTGTGATCAATCAGTGAGACCATAGCTTTAACCCTGGTCAGACATTGATACATCTTGGGCAATTATGGTGTGAAGAGAAAAGTTTACCCATATGGATAAATCCTTGTCTAATACATCAAGAAGAGAAGAGAGTGGCCGAGCCATTGAGTCATAATACTGAGGTTGTGGGTTCGAGTCCTGGTCAGACCGGTTCCTTGTTTCTTTTGGCAAGAAACTTTACTCTAATTGCTTTGTAGTTTGGAAGTCATGTAAAGCTGTTGGTTCCCTGTGGTAATTATCCCATATTGGGACGATGCAACAGTGTAAAACTGGTAAATAAGTATTTTAGTGTAAACACAGCCTTAATTGGGTAAAGCAGTGTGTACACTGGGTGTGTAGGCCACTTATGCACAGTGCCTGGTCAAAATAATTATGCTCTTGTAGGATTAGACTTGTCAGGGTTCTTGCTGTTCTGGGGAAGTTCAGGTTGATTTTGTGTCCAAACACCCAGCTTCTCAGTCTAAAAAGTTACAAATTGAATGAAGTAAGAAGCGTGAGCAAAAAATCATGCATCACTAATCAATTTCTTTAGCATTTCACATGCATTTCACCCAGCCAGCACTAACATTTGACTGCCTACAACTCAGCTATTTGTGGGTCTAGATGTTTCCCCAAAGGAATATATTTTTGTTCCTACTTCCAAAAAAAAACAGGTTTAAATTTAAACCTGCTCTAAATCTTAAACCTCTTTATATTAATGAAAAATACAAGATTTAATACAAAGACAATTTGAAGTAGGTAAATTGCTTAATTGCAATTCTGACTTATATGTTGACAAATATTATCCTCTTTATTTTTCAGTGACAGCCCCAAAAGAGTTGATTATAGACTTGGATCATAACAAATACAAGTGTGAAGTCCCCGACTGTGGCAAATCTTTCCGTAAAGCAACGTTACTGGAATACCACAAGAAATACTACCACGTGAAGCCGACGACCCCCAGTGTGGCAGCTGCAGCTGCAAGCAAAGTGCTCAATAAAAGCAAGAAGAGATTGTCTACGTGTAAGTTATCTGAGAAAGCTTGTCAGATTTGGTTGTAATAGGAGAGTTAGGGTCCAACCCCTAACGACAAGACCCAGTACTAGTGTGATGCGTGCTTGGTTTTGTGCTGTATCAGTATTTTAGGATTGTATCAAATTATCAATAACAACATTTTGCTTTTTAATAAATCAAATTGGTTTGTTTAGATTTGTGTTTTTTGATTGACAAATGGACAAGTTTCACAATTTTTAAGGCAATAAAATTGAAGACCTAGATTAAACAATCATGCATTTACATATTTAATATATTAAATTGTAGTGCAAAGTTGATATTCACATTTATTTTTCATTATTTACAGCTCCTACCAAACCATCATCAAGACGCAGTAGTGAGGAAACTGCCGCCACCCCTGCCAAAGTTACCCGCAGCCAACGTTCCTCAGCTCCCAGTGAGCTAGGAGTTGCTTCCCCACCACGCCCACCTATGTCACCACCGCTCCGGTCACCATCAGAAAGAAGAAGATCAGGAGATGTGCTACCACGGGATCGAAGGAGGGAGAGAAGCGGGGAGAAGCCGGAGACCAGAATGAAGATAACAGTGGATGCCAAAAGTGGGAAAATCTTGGAGACTCGGAGATCACCAGATACAAGGGTCTCTAGATCATCAGATGGAAACAGAAAGACACCAGAGAAAAGAGTCTCCAGATCAATGTCAGCTGAAACTGTAGATAACAACACATCACCTGCAAATGAAAGTAGAAGACGAAGGCCATCTGCACCAGAAAGAATAAGGAAACCCTCAGGACCAGCTGCTTCTGCTGTGAAGACAAAAGATGTCATTATGGAAGACCCTGCACCGGAGCAAGACGGTGCTCCCGGTGCAGTGGAGCCCAAGGTAGGCAATAAAGAGACTGGTAAGGACGGTAAAGCAACTAGCGCTGCTAAAGACAGTAAAACATCTAGCACTCTCAAGGATAGTAAAACAGCAAGCGCTGTTAAGGACGGTAAAACAGCAAGTGCTATTAAGGACAGTAAAACAGCAAGTGCTATTAAGGATAGTAAAACAACAAGCCCTGTTAAGGACGGTAAAACAACAAGCGCTGTTAAGGACAGTAAAACCACAAGCGCTGTTAAGGACGGTAAAACAAGCGCTGTTAAGGACAGTAAAACAAGCGCTGTTAAGGACAGTAAAACAAGCGCTGCTAACGAAAGTAAAGTTATTAGCAGCAAACCTGAAGACATGGTGGTGGTTAGTAAAGACATTAACAAAGAAACTAACATTAATGATAAATCATTAACTGATACTGATGTCGTCATTAAACAGGGCACCACCACAGATGTGGATAAAACACTAGAACCAGAGACAGATTTGGAGACTGATCTGAAATCTACCGAACAGGAGGTCAAAACGGAAGAAGTCGTTTCATCAGATGCTACAGTTGTGAGCACAACAGATAAGCCCCAACCAAAGACCGAAGTAAAAGTCAGCAAAGACAGAGAGAAATCTGTGAGGGATAGAGACAGGAAGAGTCGAACTGATCGAGCTAAAGTGAAACAGAAGAAGAAGCATAAACATAAACATGAGAAGGGTAAAGAAGATCGAGCTAGAGATCGCCATAAAGCTGAGAGGCGAAGGAAGTCATCAGAAAAGTCTAAACTGTCCGATTTGGAAGGCAGGGAGAAATCTGCTACAGGTGAGTGATTCAATTAATATTGGGGTAATTATACTCTGATCTTGAAGTATGCAACAAGTAGCCGAGTAACGCAAAAAAACCAATATGTCCATACGAGGAAGTAACTTAGTCCGTATTTCTCAAATCATAACAACGTACCAAATCTTGCCGAATATTCAAATGAATTTATTTACAATGTTTGTCTTTGTGTTAGTATAAAATTTAGCCCAAAATAATACCAAAATTATGACAAATTCATGTAAAAATGTATTAATACGCAGGTGATTCGGCCTTAATCAATCCTAATCAATAATTTCTAGTCTCTTACACAATACAAAACCACCAGTTCACAATGTTGTAGAATACAAGGGATATGCTCTGGATCTTGTAACAGAGTCTGATTGTTTGTTGCATACTTCAAGGTTTATAGAGTATAGTAAGGCCGGGTCAGACGAATTCTGAGGTTGCATTTACTACAATAATTTTATTGTCGTAATTAATTACGACATGCGGTCAGACGTACTTTTTTCAATTATTTATTACAATCGTGTCGGCCACACGAGGACCAAACCAATTACAAGATTTTCGTACAAAAGTGTCAATCAAATACCGTATCCATGGAGCATAATTGAAATAAGGTCATTCGTTACGGTTGACTGAGTGACCTGATTGTAATGGGTCAGACGTATTACGACAGCAAAATTTATTGTAGTAAATGTGACCTCGTTCGTCTGACCCTGGCCTAAGTTAGAGTTAAGTACTAACTCATTTATTAGCATGGGGGACATTTACTCACACTCTAATCCCTACTGAGAATATCTCGTTCCTTGAGATCCTTTCAAATATTGGGATTCTGGGTAATTTATGTCTGTAACAAGTTTACTTTATCAGTGAAGAATGACTTGTTGGACTGTTGGGTACACATTCATATCAAATTTATTATGTAACTTTCATAACATTTGGGTTTACAGATGGGTTTTCATACGTAAGCTGCACATATAATTTCAGGTGAAATGTCATTAGATATTTTAGCGTTTCAGGTGTACCCTAACCTAACTGTGGTTTTCAGGTAACCTACAGAAATCTAGAAAAGGTATTGATATGATTGTTACACCATGTGTAGGTGACATTCTTAGCTATAGTTGTGTCAATTTTCAAGTAGCTATCTTTAACAGAACAAAAGTTATGATACAACAGGTAGAACTTTTTGAATGACCCTCGTACTTATGTAAATAACTGTAAGGGTTCGCAGCCCTGGATACATTTTAGTCTAATCATGACCCTTCCTACCTGATGATAACACACATTCAGTTCACAAAGATATCTCCGGAATCAATATTGTGCCAAAACCACATGTAATTGTTCATATTTGTGACCTGTCATATAAAGAGGTACCTTAAGGTCGGCTTAGTCAAAAATTACATCCAAGGTCGAATGTCTAATTTCATCAGAAATGTTACCTTTGAAGTGTATTCGATCATATTAATCAGGTTCCAACATCCCAAACATAAGACAAATGTTTTAAAAACCGAGATAAAAATCCTTTCTCCATTCAAGTTTTACCAGAACAGAAACTTTAAACTCGATTTTCTCAGAACTATAGTTTGCTGAATCAGCCCGATTTAAAAATTTGGATGTAACTTTGCAATCGAACATGCAATAACCAAAAGCAAGGTGTCATTTTAAAGCTTAAAATATAATCTTTCAGATGAGACCAAAAAATCAATTTTCATTTTGGAACCCTTTGGAAGTACCTTTCGATATGACGGGTCACATTTTATGAAAGTGTTCAAGTTTGTTTCAAGCCATTAATAAATAGATAAAACAATTAATGATTTTTAGTCACTAGTTATAAAACTGTTAAGCTAAAAATAATGAATGTTTCTTATTCATGTCAACGGAACAAATGTTCATTCGGTGAAAGATCACCTGTGTGAATGGAGCATTTGATCTTTCACCTCATTAAATATTTGAACCATAGCACTCATAAACATTCATTATTTGTATACTAATAACCTTGTCTTTAAACCCTTATATAGTTAAAAGAGAGGCCATGGATGTTAGCATAAAAGATGTCAAGTTGGAGGATGGATCTGGCTTCACTGATGCTGTCATTACCCTGGAAGATGAAGATGCGATGGAAGAAGAGAAAGAGCTCATCAACTGTGTTTGTGGTTACATGGAGGAGGAAGGCTTCATGCTGCAGGTAAGGGAGCACCCTGGTAGATGAGGATGAAGAGAAAGAACTCATCAACTGTGTGTGTGTGTGGTTACATGGAGGAGGAAGGCTTCATGCTGCAGGTAAGGGAGCACCCTGGTAGATAAGGATGTAATGGAAGAAGAGAAAGAGCTCATCAACTGTGTGTGTGGTTACATGGAGGAGGAAGGCTTCATGCTGCAGGTAAGGTAGCACCCTGGTAGATGAGGATGCGATGGAAGAAGAGAAAGAACTCATCAACTGTGTGTGTGGTTACATGGAGGTGGAAGGCTTCATATACTGCAGGTAAGTGAGCACCCTGGTAGATGAGGATGCAATGGAAGAAGAGAAAGAGCTCATCAACTGTGTGTGTGGTTACATGGA
>JXSR01S053946.1:67658-80515 GCA_000969725.1 Ophiothrix spiculata
CCAATAGAAGATCATATTATGCAATGAATAGCCCAGATAAAAGAAATTAACAAACAAACAAATAAATTACAAAATACATATAATCAAACAGAAATTCGATCCTTACCTTGTAACCTCTCCAGAAGGACTGAATGACAATGGCTGCCTGGAATTCTGTCCATACTAATGATAACGGCAAAGGTGGACGAGGGCTGAAAATGTATCGAAAAAAAGGGGACTTAGACTTTGATACATTTGTGTTTGTTCATCTCGAACCAGCCGTAAATGCAGTAAACGTTATTGTACTTAAAAGTGAAATACATGCAGAGCAAGGTTGTGATTCTGCAAATCATTTTTTTTTTTTCAGATTCACAATCTTTATACTTGCTTTTGCTTCAGAACACCTGCAAAATTTCATTTGAGGAATATGATCTGAATTAAAAGTATGAATAAACATGAGGACCAAGAGGTTGCATTTACATGGTTGGTTAGAGATGTACGGTCACATTTGAAGACTACATTCATAAAATACTGGTTTACTTCAGTAAACAGGACCATAGTCAATTGTATATACAAAGTCTCAAAATTTAAAGGAGTATGGTCCGATTGCTTCAACATTTTTTCAAACTTTTTGAGATTTTGGTACCAAAATATTGCTCATATTTTTCTCATAACCTGTGTGAAATTTCACGGCTGAGTTATGTTCCGTTTTGGAGATATGTATGAAAATGTGTCTAATTATGGTAACCATAATTAATTGTATACAATAACGTATAGGTGGCTCTGAAATACAAAATTGCCCATAAAATCAAAACAGTTTGATCGATTCAGCTGAAATTTGAAACTTAGACTTCTTTAGTGGTCATCTTTCATGACATTGAAAACTAAATTTTGAAAAATCGGACCAAGCTCCTTTAAGTTATAGAATGTTTATAATGGACCACAAGATCTGTAATAGCTGATTTGCTTTGTTTACTACTAGGTAATTTCTAAAATTAAGTTTATGTTCTCAATAAAATGAACCAAATGCGGATACACATTTTCTTAATTTAATAATCTTTATGATCCTCTCTTCTGATGCCGTCACAAACCCAAGTCATACATTCTACAGTAGGTGGAAAAGGATAATGGATCACTCAGAAGAAATCTATCTCCAAACTATCAGGTCAGTATTGATATTTTGGATCTGTTATGAAAATTACAACCCACTAGCTACCGTATTGTTTCTATTAATCGTCCATTCTCTATTAAACGCCCACCAAAAAATTTCAAAGAGAAGTGTTAAAAAACATTCAATTTTGTATCATTTTCGTGTATCATTAAGCTTTAACCAACAATCGCTAGTAACAGGAAACGGTACCAATGAGGTCGGGATCCCGGAAATGATGAAAAATTGTCAGTACTTCCGGGTTATCGGGTGCCATATAACAGTAAGTTGCTGTAATTGTTAAGCTTACTTAGCGATTTTATGCAAATTTTGATGTTGAAAATTGGTCTCTAATAATCGCCCACCCTTCAAGAAATGTCGCCGCCCATGGGCGTTTATTAGGAACAATATGGTAGTTAAGTCAAGGCATTTAGTATGCACCCATGCGTGCTTTTCTTGACAAAATTTGTATTTGAATTTGAACAAAACAAATATTTTTACTTCATACAGTGGCCACAATAAAGCCATTTCACTCGAACGCATCTTATGCGCTGAGGTTAAAGTTCACACGCAAGTTCCTGATACCAGACCTGAAACTTTTCAGCTGATTTCAGCTTTTTTATTACACTTTTAAGCTCTTTTTCTTGATAAATCAGCCAAATTTAAGCTGTTTGGTGCGAAATTTGACGGTTTCAGCTTCTTTTTTTTTTGAAGATTCGGTTTCATGTCTGTGATACACATGAGTGGACTGCAACGAGACAAATGAACACACAGCATGATGTAAAGTGAATGATCAAGTAAAAGCTGTTTACAACAGGATAGCATTTATATGCTTACTCAGGTTTACATATCGGATGGTAATTGAAATCTCCGGCTGTGCATCACAAACCAATCCGAAATCTTAGTACCCTACCCACCCCAGGTATCCAACAAATCAGAGACGTGCCTGAGCCAGTTACTGGGGAGTTAATATTGAATTTCCCCTTGATCAGGCCAAAAAAAATAATGGTTTGTCTCAAAGCTGATGAGTGATTTGAAAAGTAATGCGTAATTTTTTTTTTTTTAAGATTCCAAACTTTGTCTGTACGAATCGCATGCAATGCGTCAAATTCTGCACCGTCAGCATCATCAACTATACGTAGGCTAAGCCAGTAAATAGATCGCCTATTTTTATGCACGGCCATTTCCGGTTGTAATGTCAACTACTACTTCGCTCCGAGTGGTTTATTGTTTAACGATTCATGCAGAAACCATTTTCTAAACTTTCCGCAAAGCAGCTGAACTTGTAGTAACGCACACTCAATGTTGACACAAGAACACCATTTCTACAAAGGACGAATAGAGGACAAGCTGCACATTGCAATCTTTATCATATGAGCTTGCTGCAAGATTTTGGACGTATAAGTTGAAATATGAATTCGTTTTGGGTGAGAAAAAAATCAATTTTTTTCAGAAATTTATGGGAAAATATAAAAAAAAAAAAAATTTAAATAAAAAAAAAATTCTGCATTACTTTTTTTCAAAATTGCCCGATTTTACAAATGTGCGCGTCAGCTTTGAGACAAACTTTTTTGTTTGTTTGGCCTCATCAGCACTCAACTTACTGTTCAGCAAGTATCCTTCTCACAAATGGTATTTCTTCTAAGTTGTCTTTCTCTCTGCCTGGTATATTAGGATTATGTCTGCAAGAAATACAACAGGAAAAATCCTTGCAAAGTAGAAACACTCGTTTTGAAACTGGCACTTCATTTTATTTCTCCAAAAACACTTGGGCCAAGAAAATAAATATGTTTGTTTCCGGTTAACTTTCCTTCCCCAAAAATGCACTCGAAAAATGCAAATTTTATCACTTTTCTGAAAAAATAAAATATTTCTTCACCGCCCCAGTTTTCCCTTGGTACATGTCAAGAGATGATCTCCTTTCGTCAATTATGTTGAGAACTGATGACGTCCACCCGCTGTCTTTGATGTAATCAGATATCCTGAAAATGTACCCAGTAAGATCAGAGTCTTCTAAAAGAACTTAAAATATATGTTTTCAACAGAACTAGTCATATCTTTCATCCAAAAATTGTGTATGTGATGTTTTTGTAAGCAACATAATTGTTTGATAAAATAAAATATTTTCCCTTCCTTCCATCCCAATATTGTGAAAGCATAATTTTTTTTGCTAAAATAAAATTTGTTCCCTTCCTTCCTTCTCCATGTTTTCAAAGCATGTTACCGGAAACAAATAATTAATTTTACTTGGCCTTGTTTCAGTACTCGTGTTCAAAAATAGGTGGTAAAATGAGTACCAAAACAAGTGTCAGTTCCACAATGACTACTTTTTACTTTACAGTGAATGGTAGTCAAACAAAAATGCAGAGGTTGTCTGAAAATCTGCCTCAAATCAAATATAAAAAGTATGACAATTCCTGTTCCCTATTTGTGACCTGTCACATGTACAATGTTGTGGCCAAGCAAGATTTGATTAGCAGAAAATCAAACTTATCGTTTATAAAGAAATTACCGTAACTTCTTAACCAAATGTCTAATTTCAACAGCAATGTCTTATTTAAAGTCCTATTTTATTCTTTTGCACAAAAATCTCTAGTCAAATAATTGCGAAATTGTACCATTCGCTGCAGCAAGTCACATTTATCATATCAACTACCTCAGCTGCTTTCAAAAGTTATTATTTTGATCGGCATTTTTTAATTTTGTTTTAAATTATAAGTATGCACAATTCACATTTGTCTTAACATCACGGGAATTGTGGCTGCCTATTACATAAGATAATTCAATATCCTTACGTTGAAAGATAAAGTGGTTTGGTCCCTATTATCAATTCCCAATTTGTCTTGCCTCACAATGTCCATCAAAACCTTTATAGTACATTTAGCCAGTTCAAATGTTCTGTCCGTGCATAACAATGCATTTTGTAATCCGTAGTAAAATATTTTGTTAACCCATTACTTATTCTATTCACTGGAGTCAATAAGTATAGATAATCCCCAATTGAGAAATTGCAATCCTTGACAGTCCTTTTGTGTTTACACGATAACAAGCACAACTAAAAATCTCTAGCCGTTATGCTTTTCGTCGAAGACAATAGCCTATCCTATACTTTGATTGACAGGCCTCTTTTGTGTTGTAAAATTAATTTGATACTTCTATTGTCATTTACGATTTAGTTAACAAAATCCTTTGTCCTTTAATGAGATAACGGACAGAACATTTGAACTAGCTACCTGTGTTTATCCATCCCCTATTTTCAGAATCACAAATTCAACTATGGTTGCCTATTGCAGCATGAACACTAAATGAAATGATTGATACCTGATAAAAATGAAGACAATTTAAAAGCTGCATTTAAACTGCAAATTTACTGCTTATAATATCCTTTGCTTACAACAAAATGACATAATAGTCATAAATAAGGATACTGATTTTATAATATATAGGCCTAAAAATAATTATTTGATTGGCATAACACAAAAAAATTAGGGTCGGTTGATACACCTTTTTTTTAATTTTCAGCCAAAAAAACACCAAATTTTTTGACTAGTTTGGGTGCTTTTTTAATCAATTATTTAAAAAAGCACCCAAATCACTAAATTTGGGTGCTTTTTTAAAGTCCTGACCCTATTTCTTTTTGTTTTCTTTTTTTTTTGACCAGAAAATTAAGGTCACTCGGGTTATGGCAGTCAAACAACTTTTTGGGGGCCTTGGATTATGACTTAAGGTAGCTTTAACGGCTACTGTGTCTTGCACAGAATTTGTTCAAAATATCAGGCCGACAATCAATATTGAAACTAGGACAGTAGCCTTTTACACCACTTGTAACGCAATCGAGCATATCATCAAAACCATTGAACCATATCAATTGATTTCCATACACAAAATAGTCTATGACCTATACATCACATTTCAAGTTAATTTTTTTGATTTCATTGTATTCTTTTTAAAGTTATGACCATCCAAAGCTAGGAGCTAATTCTTTCAGGGACACCTTGTATTTTGTAAAAGCAAAAGATTAAAATGGTGAAATGTTACTGGTCTAAGGACAAAAATCCTGAACTTTGTAACTAAGTTATAAGTCAGAAGCTTCTCCCTGCCAGCATGAAGATTCACTCACCTCCAAAGATATTCTGTCAAAAAGTCGCAACCATTGAATCTAAATCGCCGCCTCTGTAAAATTAAAGCAAACGAAACTATAACCCTCAACCAATCAATTCTTCATTCAGCAATCTGTTTTTAAACTTTACATTTCTCCAATTAATGGTTTAACCAATAACTGCACTGTCTCTTACAAATGCCCCCCCCCCCATGTCCTCTCTAAATTTCAAACAACGCATTAAAATATTACTGAATTTCAGTGATTGCCAACACTCTAATTCATCTAGGTGGATGTTGAGTTCCCAGTTAGAATTAAGGGGTTTGCGTATGTAAAAAGGGTGCAAACAATTTTTTTAACTTTCACTATTTATGAAAAAATTGTTATCCCGCAGTCGTAAGCAACTGCATCTTTGAGAAAACCCCTTAAATCAAGACAACAAGAATTCTACTCACTCAGAGCATGGATATATCAATGCTCGAGTACTGAAGTGCAACCATCACCCTTCAGCCGGGTTGTGGCGGATTCATTTGCAACATTGGTTGCTCCAAGGAAGTAGAATTCTAACCTGAACATTCAATTTTAGCAAGTTCTTACTTCACAAAAGTAACCTGCTTGGATTGGTAAAAAGCTTCCAGAATTCAGGTTGTGTTAATGTACCGTACTGCAATACTACATCTGGGTTATGGGATTTGAATTTTGCAATAATTTTAAGGTAAAATGACAAATTAAATGCAGAGCTAACGATGAAAATCTACCTGTAATAACCGCCTACCGGTACCCACTCTTTTTGTAACATGTGGCACCCTTATTTGCAATACTACAATGTATATTTTTAGAAATTAGAATTTCACACACTTTACAATATGTAACATTTCCATTCATGTTGTAGCCAGATTAGGCCCCCCAAAAAAATTGTTGTGTAGCCCTCTGCCGGCCTGGTCGAAATTGTGGAAAATCCCGACCCATTTTTTTTCCACCAAAATTCTTGATTTTTAATATTTCTTGAGTTTTGCCTGATTTCCAGCCGCGAAAATGTTCCAAAATGTGTATATTGGCGAAGTTTAAGAGAAGAAAAACTTTTTTAATGACCCTGTTTCTGTTACACATGGCATCTGTAATGGTTATTTAAAAAAAAAAATCCGGCCTGGCCGTCCCCACCATTTTGGGCCTGTGATGGGCAACACAACTATTTTTTTTGGCCTTAGGGTTCTACCTTCTAGTGGTAAAACTATGCAAAGGGCCAATTATACTCTTAATATGTTTAATTATGTATGTAACTTTTGCAACCGACTCAAAAATAACCACAATCCAGGGTCACTTTTATTATTATTATTACATAACATTCATAAAGAATGTACTTTGCAACTCACCTCAAAGCATCTTTCCTTCTTGGCTTGTTTCAGCATTGCTAATAAAGCTGGCAGCAGAACTGGGAAGACATAGTGCTCTAAGTATTCTCTGCCTGATTGATTGATTGATTGATTGATCCACTCACCTCAAAGCATCTTTCCTTCTTGGCTTGTTTCAGCATTGCTAATAAAGCTGGCAGCAGAACTGGAAAGACATAGTGCTCTAAGTATTCTCTGGGAGTGCCTGCAAGGAGATTTCACTTACACTTTTTATTGTTTATTCATATTCAGATAATGGAACATTCCAAACAAACAAGTCACTAGATAAGTTTTTGGTAGCATATATGCATTTCACTTACAGGAGTTCCAAGTGTTGTTTCCATGCAGCCTTAATATATCTTGAATACAATAACATACAGTAATATAATTGGCAATCTACAGGCAATGAAGTTGTAAATGACTCTCTACTGCTTAGCATTGTCTTTGGCAACAAATCTATAATGCCCCACTAAATACACACGTGCATGTATGCAAATGTCTAGAATCATGACTTTCCTAATAAGGTATTTAAATAAATTGTTACATAAAAGTTAGTGATCAAGTATTATCAATAGTTTTGATAATGTTTTGGGAAAGCTCATTTCACGAAGTATGACATCACTAAAAGTCCACCATGGTTTATTTCACCCTACTTACAAGTTTTCTAAATTTCTTATCAGGGGGACAGGCGATGATGTAGGTGGTGTTTGGGTGGTTTCTGAATTCTACTTACACGATTTCTTATCAGGGGGAGGTGGCGGCGGCGAAGGCGGTGTTTTGGGTGGCTTATCTACCAAAGTGTATCCCACACAGGCTGGATGTGACACTGCTGGGTCAAAGTTCTCTGTGGCACTGCTATCAATGTCAACCTTCTCAGCAAAGCGCCCAAACATGACTGGTGAGTGTGCGGCAGGGTTGTATTCGATGATGTCAGTGGCAATTGATTCATTGTCGTCTTCTATCTTGAATGGCGGTCTCATCAATGCAAACTCTGTCAAAAGAAAATATTTCCAAAATCTATCATATCAAATACACAGATTTCAGCTGTGCCAAGTAACTTTGCAATCGAACATCCAATAACTAAAAGCAAGGTGTCATTTTAAAGCTTAAAATATAATCTTTCAGATGAGACAAAAAAATCAATTTTCATTTTGTGACCCTTAAGGTACCTTTCGATATGATGAGTCACAATAATAATATACTTTCAATTTAGTAGTGTTTGTTCACTGTGGTGTTTGGTAGTCTTTCCAAATGTCAGCAAAATGTAACATGTGCAATGTAAATAAGGAAAGCTAAGGTTCAGTGGAATTGTTCACACTTTGGTACAGTTTATTTTCTTGAATAAAACTTTCCAGGTTTTTTTTGTAGAATATGTAAACATTGTGAATCTGCAAAAAAAATTGACTACTAAATTTGAACCTCAATTTGCATACATGTATTTTCACCTGTAGGGAGCACACCAGTAAATCACTCCACGATTGGTGGGATATTGGGTAATAGTCCCTAAAATCGCATGCAATTGAGTCATGTTTTGGACTCGTTTGAGAGTATCTTTGGCTCATTAGTGATTTTTATATCATAAAACGAAAGTTTAGAGCCTACGTGTTTATTTCGATGCATCAATAATGAATCTAACTTTTCCACGGCGAAAGTAGTCCCGTCAAATGCGCAAGAGCCCAGATAGCGTTTGGAGGCTTAAAAACGGGTCAAAACAGTGAGGGCGCTCTTTGGGGGCCCTTAGCGCAAAATCTAATCACATAAACCCCCCAACATCGAAACATTTGTTAAAATTTCATCCTTTCTGAATACATTGATAGGTGCCACGGCTTGTAAACTTTGCCCAAAAGGCTTGAAATCGGCCATTATATTACCCTATAAATTACGTGTAAACCCTATGGGAGCTGAATTACTGGTGTGCTCCCTTTAATAGGAATTGGCTAAAATCGACCATTTCTAGATTATGGTCTATAAAACTTACCAAATTGTTCGTTAACTCGAATTTTTTAAAGTCTTTTAAACATAATAGGCATGTGCAAACAATTTAAGATTACATCATTTTTATCCAAATTTATGTACCAACTGATTTGTCAGAGCTCTTCTAATTGCCAAAAATGTCCCAAAATCGTTGAAAAATGGCAATGTTATCATTTCTATGCAATTGACACGAAAATTGAAAATTGGACTCGGCATCATCAAAACCTCAAAAAGTTGGGTTAAACGACAGGGGGTGGGTATTTTTGCACTATGATATATATTTCTGATGTTTAAAAGTTGGGAAGTCAAGGGAAGAGTATTTTTGAAAACAGAAAGGTAAATTCGGGGACAAGAGAGTAGGTGATGAAACTCAGGTTTTTGTTAAAACTTGCTCGATTGTGAAATGCGTGTAAAAAGTTGAAAATGTAAGTTAAAATGAGGTTTTCTCGGGATTTTGATGTCGTAGAGCACTAAAAATTTGCATATCTGTTCAAAATTGTTCATATTTTGAGAATATATGGAAGAAAATTTTTTTCATAAAATTCGTCACTATTCAAAGG
Organism: Ophiothrix spiculata; assembly: GCA_000969725.1. Classification (NCBI taxonomy): domain Eukaryota; kingdom Metazoa; phylum Echinodermata; class Ophiuroidea; order Amphilepidida; family Ophiotrichidae; genus Ophiothrix; species Ophiothrix spiculata. The sequence continues at coordinate 76,809 of JXSR01S053946.1, forward strand.
GAGCACACCAGTAAATCACTCCACGATTGGTGGGATATTGGGTAATAGTCCCTAAAATCGCATGCAATTGAGTCATGTTTTGGACTCGTTTGAGAGTATCTTTGGCTCATTAGTGATTTTTAAATCATAAAACGAAAGTTTAGAGCCTACGTGTTCATTTCGATGCATCAATAATGAATCTTACTTTTCCACGGCGAAAGTAGTCCCGTCAAATGCGCAAGAGCCCAGATAGCGTTTGGAGGCTTAAAAACGGGTCAAAACAGTTAGAGCGCTCTTTGGGGGCCCTTAGCTTAAAATCTAATCACATAAACCCCCCAACATCGAAACATATGTTAAAATTTCATCCTTTCTGAATACATTGATAGTTGCCACGGCTAGTAAACTTTGCCCCAAAAGGCTTGAAATCGGCCATTATATTACCCTATATTTACGTGTAAACCCTATGGGAGCTGAATTACTGGTGTGCTCCCTGTAGCACAAAATGAAGCTTGCTGAGTTTATCGCTGCTTGGAGCTTGGAAACAAGGAATTTTATAGGGGAACCAGTTTTTTCCGCCATATTGTGTCACTCATGGAGCAGAGTTATTGTACCTCCGGATATATTCAGAGCTTGGTCCAATATCCAGGCAGATCGCTTAAACTTTCACTTGACGCATATACAGCGTGTGCATTCTGTTTCACGCGCAAACCGTGTCTGCATTTCAAGTAGCGTGTATTGCGACTTGCTATGATCAAAGTACACCAATTTTCCTGCTAATCTGATGCGAAGACTCTCGAAGTGAGGCACGCGTAGCCGTAAAATAGGTACAATAACTCGCCCTCCATGAGCGACAATTCAAGATGGCCTCCTTCCCATAGGATTTACATGGCGGTGAAATGGCGGAGAATATCGGTTCCCCTATAAAAATTCCTTCCTGGGAAAGCACATTTAGGTCTATTTGTTCTTCGATTTGATCATTTACTAAGTACTCACCAGTAAATATTTCTTCAACTGTTAGATTGTATTGTAAAATTTTGCCTTGCAATCCAGATTTGTGGCTTGAATATTGGCAAAGCTTGTCTGATTTCACAAGATTAATATTATCAAGGTTGATAAAATAAAAAAATATGAGAATCCAACAAGAAATTTAACCTTAATATATGTTGTCTTTATTTTGAAAGCACATAATTTATTCCAAAAGTGTTCCTCTCCATTATCTTTTGTGTTTCTTTTGGTTTGGAAGCTATTGGATTATATTAAAATCAACAAAATTGACGATAAAAAATAGAAATAACAGTAAATGATGTCATCAATGATTATTGATTAGAAATCCAATGCTGATAGTGTTTTGCTTGTGTAGATTGATATGCCAATTAATTGATTATTGGGTAATTTTATAAACCTATTATGTTTAACTTCTCACTGGATATTTTAATTTTCTGTTGTTTCATACAAAATATTTTTTTTATTTCATGACATGGGCCCTTTAAGTTAATTTTAATACGGCCTGTTGCTATCGCGTGCATGACGCAATGTCCTTGGATGTGTTTTGTTTACTCACACACTCGCCTAGTAACGACTGACGTCATTTTGTAGCTCTCAAAAATGGTCTGAAAATACCGGGGGGTTTTGCACTTTTTGAAGCAACCCCTTAACGGTTTTTGAACAAATAAATATAGCTTAGAACCATCCCTGTGTTTTCCTTTATCTTACCCGTGAATTTCGCTCAGACAAAAATTTGAACCTAAATAATTCATAATAATAATAATAATAACTCCATGCAGTCATTATTACCGCTAATAGGCCTACATCAAATGATTAAATAGACAAATGATGCAAAAATCTCAAAATACTTGGGAAAAGTTTGGGGATGATGTAGTCTCAAAATGTGAATTATCTACGATGGACTCCATCTACGATAATGTCACACTCAGCTCCATTGACCTTCTCTATAGACGAATTTCATAAGTCAATATCTTCTTTCAGAGAGCATATAAATTTACCAAAAGCATGCCAGTATATTGTCATTAGTATTTAACAACATATAACAGGCCAATATCAGCTTCGGATGAGTTTAAATGCATTTTTTTGAGAAAAGTTGGTCAAAATCCAAGATGGCGGCGACCATGTGCTTTGACAAAAAAGTTGCCAAAAGTTGGTTTAAAAATTACTCTGGCATTTTAAAATACTCACAACAATATTCACAAGTCATTCTGGATCATTTCAGTGAATGTTTGGGTCGTGCATGTAAACTATATTTACTAAAAATTGATGAAACAACTTTTACAATTCATGACTGTACGATTTCAATGCACCTGGAAGTCACCTTCTTGTGAGAAGGGAAGGTGACGTAGGCACTAGGGATGATGCTGAACATGTCCAATGCCCCTTTAAAAAAGATCAAAAACGAAAAAACTCACTTAATGCAAATGCAGTAAGAATCGTATTCTTCAACGTGGTAAACAAAAACATTTTCCATACGCTAGCGACTATTGTTGTTTCAAATAATTCTTGGACACGAAAATTTAGAGCCTTGCGAAGTTACGTAACACAACTTTGTGTGCATTTTACGCGAATACACAATGCTTTTTAGGCATGCGCGATGTCGTGGTAGTGTGGATTACTGAGTGGAAACGGTGTTGCGTACTTGCCAGTGGCAGTGTCCTGTTCTTGTCTCAACTTGTGGATACGTGGTGGCTGCGTTCAGAAATCATGTTCTTGTCCAAAATTTATTTGAAACAATAATAGTCCTAGACCTAGTCTAACTTTAGCATATAATCAAGTACCCACCTTTACAGATTTCTTCCCATAAATTAGGAATCTGTCTATTTCCAATTACAGCTGACATATTTCTCCTTTAAGTACAAATATGAATGCAATATTATGAATGTACATGTAAGACTGCCAGACTGAGAAGTTTAAGTACAAATGATGAGTAAGCTTAAAAAATATAATTACTGCAGGCACAAGCTCAGCTTCTTATTGTATTTTTATCGTTTAGGCTAACTTTAACAATTGAGAATATGTTATTTATCCAAAAGAGTCATTATTAACGCCAATGAAATATAATAAACCGGGAAAATCTAAATCAAATCTGTTCCTCAGTCGTCGTACAGCACAGATTTTAGCTTCACATTGCCATAGTGAATTCCCACAATGCAATGTTTGTTTTGATTGCATTTTTAATTTTCCCTAAAATCAAACAACTTTTCAGGTTCTAAACATGTGTAAATTACCAATAATTTACCAAAATATTGCTTAACATTTATTTATGATAACAAAATGAGGTGTTGGTCTTTCTTTTAGATTAAAACTAAGAAATAAAAACATTTCAAGAGAAATCTATTTTCATGCTAGAAACACGGCCTTACTATCTGCTCTCAGGGCTGACTTCCTTAGCTTCTCAAAAGCGAGGAGTTGACTCTATATAGTTGACTTCCCTGTGGCGGTAAGGCCAGGCCCCTGACACCAAATATCGCTCCCGTGTAAAGTCAATGGGAGATCGATGTACTCTATCAGCATTTGATGGTCCACCATGTAGGATTCTCAATGTACTCTACGGCGGCACATCAAAGAGGAAACGGTCTCCAAATATGGAATGGACTCTGCGATCAGACGCGCCAGGGATTGGCCGTTGACCTGTCAATCATTTTATGTCACGATCTGCAGCTACGCTCATTATTTCAGATTTTTATTCATGTAAAAATTTCGCCGCTCAGTGATTGCCA